>QYAH01000039.1:0-100550 GCA_003988945.1 Chaetoscypha palmicola | reverse complement strand
TTTGGAAGAAAGAAGCTGGGAATTGTGGGTCGGTTACATCGGATTACGTAGTTTTAGCCTGTGCGCACGCCTAAGGTTATGATTACGGCCCGCACGTTCCAGCACCTTTCTGCCAAAGGGTCTGATTTATGAGATAAGGTAGCTCCAGGTTGGAATTGAAACTTTCTATGGTTGGAGGTTTCATTTAAGGCATATAACACAATCTAGCAAGTTGACATCATGGATGGTAGTAGAATTCTATCTGATGTACGAATGCCTTCTCCCACCATGATTAGACAGATATGTTGAGTCTGTGTTTCCAAAACCTGAAGACTATTTGTCAAGGTCTCATACCACGTTTAGACCAAACTACAAATCTCATCAGTCCTTAATGTCGTCGGTTTGATCATTTCAATTAGAATAGATGTTATCATCCACTGATGGCTTCGTAACATCGCCCACTTTGAGGTGTTCGATACTTTACAAGGCTCAAGAGAACTTCCCAATCGATCCACATCTTGCAAGCGACAAGATAGATGTATCTCTCTCAGGCACACGAGATGCTTTAAAGCTTGAAATCACGTTGGAAGAACATGAGATCTAGAAAAGATGATGTGCTGATTTGTGGAAACTCGGTAGAAAGCTAGACTCCCATTCTCAATGACACGGGGGAAAACAACTTGAATGATGTTAGCGCCAAAACTGTCTGTTAACCAATCCAAGAAAGAAAATGGAAGATGTATAGAAAGCAAGCTTACTAGATCAGATTTCGTATGCCTATACTTTCGTCTGATTGTCTATTAGGAGACTAGACTCAGTCTCTTAATTTACCCGATAAATCGAGAACGTTTCCCTATAAACATTCGCAATTTCTATTAAATTCGAAAATATTTGTATAGAGATTTTCATGTGTTTCATGTCATCCTGGAGGTTCCAATAGTCTACATCGTCACCAAAGCTATTGATCGATCATACGCGGTATCCGACCTTAAATCGTACACGAGCACTGTGCTTTGATAGATTATTATCCCCTTGGCAAGAAACCTGGCGACCTTGACGAATGGCTCTAACAAGACAGAGACAATTGAAAAGATGTCTATATGAAATCATTACAATCGAAAAGAACAGTGTGTCCGACAAGATTGACAGCAAGTTTATTAGAGTCATGGCGTGCTATAGAAAAGTCTCAGTAGAGCAGTTCTTGAACACTCATATGTTTAGTACTATAGAAGTAAGCGTGTGTAGCAACACTTATACAAGTCAATTTAGAGTCTATTCGAAATACTGTTCATACACTGAATTAATACGTGGGCTATGAGATGAAGTTGCCCGATGTTGAACAACCCCACTATGGCCGCTTTCCCTTTTGGGTAATCTTGCAGGGGTCCATGGAGCTCCGTCAACGCCGCGCTTGAGCTCCTCTAGATCTACATCCCACGTATAGAGGTCTACAACTAGTAATCCTCTTCCCACGCGTGAGAAATCGAGCCAATTGACCTCAAAATTACGAAAAATGAAGTCGATCAGCATAGCATGCCTCCTATTGGCAACCCGCGCATATTCAAATCTCGCCACACCACCTGCAGTCCAATATCCTATACTCGAGAGCCCGGGCTCCTCCACATCCTCCCTTCTAGAGCTCCACAAAGGACTCGTCGAACACCAATCGATATCTGGCAACGAAGATAACGTCGCCCAATTCTTAATAGAATACCTGCGGTCACAAAATTTCACAGTCGAAACCCAAGATGTTGGTCCTCGAAAGAGCTCTGGTCCACCTCGACAAAACATCCTAGCATACATTGGCAAGCAGAGGGAAACAAGGGTTCTAATATCATCACATATTGATACTGTGCCACCCTTTTGGCCCTACGAGAGAAGAGGGGAGGAAATCTGGGGCCGGGGGACCGTAGATGCGAAAGGAAGTGTGGCTACACAAATCATAGCTGTGGAAGAGCTTATGGCCGCGGGAAAGCTAGAAGAGGGAGATATTGCAATGCTATATGTTGTTGGAGAAGAGGTTGGAGGGGACGGCATGCGGAAAGCGAATGACTTGGGATTGACTTGGGAGAGTGCTATATTTGGGGAGCCAACGGAATTGAAGCTTGCAAGTGGGCACAAGGGCATCATGAATGTGGAAATCAAGGCTAAAGGGAAAGCTGGCCATTCGGGATATCCTGAGTTAGGAAGGAGCGCCAATGCCATGATTATTCCAGCGTTGAACGCGTTATTGAACACAGAATTTCCATCGAGCGAGAAGTACGGAAACACAACTCTTAACATCGGCAGGATGGAGGGAGGAGTTGCATCAAACGTGATCGCTGAAGATGCCTATGCAAGAATTGCCATTCGGATAGCAGACGGTGGACCGGACGCTATCAATAAGATCATCCTCGATACTGTTCACAACATAGATCCAACTCTCGAAATTAGTGGTACCGGTGGGTATGGTCCCGTGTATATTGACAGTAACGTGCCAGGTAAGTCCTGCATTCTTTTGTTGAATTTCCCTTGTTAATATTGAATTTAGGATTTGAGACTATTGTCGTCAATTATGGGACAGATATCCCAAATCTGAAGGGAGATCACAAGAGATATCTCTATGGGCCAGGATCAATCTTGATGGCACACAGCGACCACGAGCACCTGAACGTTTCAGATCTCGAGACTGCTGTCAAGGGATACAAAACTTTGATTGCGCACTCACTGGAGTGATTCAAACAGAGTCTTGCTTAGCCTTCTCTGATGTGAGATGATCGACAAGAGAGCGTGAACAGCGAATTACCACTATCGTGTCCACTACCCCGTACATCCTAAATAGCCTGTACACATAGTTACTTCCACAGCATCTTATACCACACTAGATATGTCTTGCTGCTGTTTCAACGACAATGGCCGCAATATGCGCCCGCCCATCATCCTCTCTCTTGTCAGCTAGCCGCCCCTGTCCTCCTTTTCCCACTTTCGAGAACCAGGAAATACGACCTCGGCCGCGGCGCAAATACAAGAGTGCTCATTTTAAGAGAGATAATGGTAGCGGTTGGGGGAAAGTCACCAATTCTTGTCGAGAGATGGGAACTTGGGCGAGGAGCATTCCTCCTCCTCGCCTCTCGTATCTCGGGACATCAAGACGATGCGGTAGGGGCGTCTCCTCTGTTTCCGACTAGACATTGTATATAGTAGATTTCCGAGATCTTTACGTTCGTTCATACAGCGGACTGTCATTGATCTCTACAAAATTACGTGCCCAAAATAGGGTTTTTTCATCGCCGTTGCAGCCGTTCGTCTCTTTAGTAAATTCAGAGACATGGCGTGTCTCGATCCCAATTCTCTTCATAGTGTCCATCAAGCTCCCACCGCCATCCGGAGTCATGATAACCCCAATAACACTCTCATCAGTCAAACATTCAATATCAGTCCCCGAATCTCCCACATACACGCAAGTTCCAGCCTCGTATGTCTCGAGACCTTCCCATGTTTTCATCAACTCTAGCATTGTCTTCGATTTTCCATCCGAAGAGCAGATGATCTCTCCTGCATGCTGTACTTCTGAGGACGTTCCAGAAATTCCAAATAATTTTCCTGGACCAACAATGATACCATCTTCGCTAGAAGAGTTGGCATAGACTTGAAATAGTTCCCCAAATGCGCCTTGATACTTAGAGCCGATCACGCCTTGAATAAACGGGGTAGAAAAGTTAACTGATAGAACAGCCCATAATCTACCCGCCGGATTCCACCCCTCATTACTTGCCCAAAATCCATCACGTATCTCAATATTACTACTCTCTACAGCTTGATTCCCAAGTTCCTTCCAAGTCGCATCACTAATCCCCTTCAACATCCCCGATGCACTCACACGTGCAAAACTCCGTGCCTCAATATCTTTCAGACTTCGCTGGAAATCGATTTCATCAGCTAGAGCGCGGCGGTCTTGTTTAGCAGGCTTGTAGTTCTTAATATGATCTGAGTAATCGTTTGTGTAGCCGGAAAGAATATCAGCGTGTGCTTGTGATAAGTCTCGACCTTGGGATTTCTGGTATTTGAGGACTTGGGTGAAGAGGGTTGAGATTGTGTCTTTGATTGTTATGGTGTTGTCGAAGTCGAGGATGAAGGTCGTTTTGCCACGTGTAGGAGTGGCCATAGTGGTGATAGTTCTCAGATTTGTGTGAGTTGAAGGAGTCCAAGACGTCTTTGTGAGTCTGATCATCTGATGAGCTTAAACATTTGCGTTGATATTTTGGCTCGATACCTTCAATGCGTCGAACGTTAAATCAGATGCCATCTAGCTCGTGGACCCGTCCCTCAAAGAACATATTTGTCAATATTGACGGAGCAAAAATGTTCATCGTCTTATAGAGATACAAGATGAGGGATTGTCAAGAGTTGGATCCTGTTGGGGGCTGACGTGATGGAGATGACTCAGCAACCTTGCGATCGCGAAGTCACGTTTCGAGCGGTTCATCTTTTCCACCTCGACTTCTTCAAAATCCATCAACTCGGCGCACATAGCAATGCTTAGATCTTCAAGACATCTCCCAATCGCTTCGACACATAGAGTTACTACTCGTTGCATTCATACAATCCTCAAAACCACCCCATCCATCCGACGACATGTGCGCCCAGCACCGCGTCCGCCTCAGAATAGGGGAGCCAAACGGAAATCCACCGTTGACTTATCCATGCCGCTAATACCCTCAACCCCAGAACTGCCTCAAGGACTCATCCCCCTTGAGCCATTGCCACTAGAAGAGCCTGGGCCGCAACTACCTACTGTTCTTTTACAGGCTCGAAATAACATGCGTAAATTCGAAAATTGTGTATTACTAACAAGAGTTGGCGGGTTTTATGAATTATATTTCGAGCATGCAGATGAGTTTGGACCACTGTTAAACTTGAAAGTTGCAAAGAGGAAGACTGGGCGGAAAGATGCACCTGTTTACGTTTCCATGGTTTGCGTACCCTGATCCGATTGAGAATTTAATACTGATTCCCAACTTCAGGCTGGTTTTCCCTTTTTCCAATTGGACCGTTATCTCAAGATCTTGGTTCAGGACTTGAATCGTTATGTTGCAATCGCTGAAGAATTCAAAAATGATGCAGAAACTAAATCAAAGGCTGGAGGTCTGATGAACGATAGGAAAGTGTCGAGGATCATCACGCCTGGCACGTTGATTGATGAAAACTTTATGGATCCGTTTACCAATAACTATGTTCTTGCTATTCATGCGCAGGATACCGTACAAGACGTCAAAGACTCCGAAGAACCAGAAGACAATTTACCAATGGAGAAAGATTCTACGACTCTCGGTCTTGCGTGGTTGGATCTATCAACAGGTCACTTCTTCACGCAGAGCACCACATTGGTAGCACTTCCGTCCTTCCTTGCCCGTATCGGTCCACGAGAAATCGTCTTAGATGACGATCTCAAAGCCTCAAAAGAGCACGGAATCTTCCACATTCTCGAGGAGGATCGCCATATAGTCACTTACACCAATTCCTCAGAAGTCAAACCCATGGAAGACTGGTCACCCATGCTAGAATCTCCCTTAGCACCGAAAAGCATCGAGGAGTTCACAATCGAGGAGGTTGCAGCTGGTAGTACTCTGTTGCAATACGTCGAAGCACGACTCCAAGGCTCAAACATGAAACTTCAGCCCCCTACTCGACAACTTGATATGATGGGAATAGATAAGAACACCATGAGAGCTTTGGAGATCAAGAAAACAATGCACGATGATCTCTTTACCGGTAGTCTACTTCATACAGTTCGGAGAACAGTGACAAAAGGCGGCGCAAGGCTACTAGACAATTGGCTAAGTAGATCTCCCCGTGGCTGCTCATAAATGCGTTACTAATGCTCGTAAGGCTCTCCTTCTACTTCTTTAACCGTCATCAACTCTCGCCTAGATCTCGTAACTTACATGCTTGAAAACAACTCTCTTCACGAAAACCTTACCATCCTTCTCCGCCGTTCACACGACTCCCACCGACTTCTCCAGAAATTCGCATTTGGTCGTGGCGACCCCGACGATCTGCTTGCTCTCTCAAGCACCATAATCGCAACCGACGCACTTCTAGCACTCCTCAACACCGTCCCAGCCCCATGCATCACCGCTCTTCTCTCCCGGATATCCCTCACCGGCCCCATAACCCTCTCCAATTCCATCATCGACACCATAGACGAGGAAGCAGTAACCCAAAAGCACCTCCAAGAAAGCGACTCGGAAGACGAGCTTCGAGACGAAGCCGCCGACATAATAACCACATCAGGAACACCCTCCGATACCTCTGTCCTTCCTAAAACGAAGAGGAAAAAGCCAACTAGTATACGGGAGCATTATACCGACGACTCAGATATCTGGATAATGAAACCGGGCGCTTCGGCAAAGCTCAAGAAACTGCACTCCTCCTTATCAGCACTCGCGACCGAGAAAGAGGAACTAGCGGCGAACTTGATTGCACGTCTCGAGGCCCCGTCATTGACTTTGAAATATACCCCAGGATTAGGCCATATCTGCCACGTCAAAGGCAAAGACGCAAGCAAAATCCTAGCAGAAGGACGCCGCGTCTCATCCTCCAAAAGCACAACCTCATTCCACCATCCGGAGTGGACAGATCTAGGAACTCGGATGGACAGATGTCGAGACGCGATTCGAAATGAAGAACAAGTCGTTTTCAGAAAGCTCAGGTCGGATGTGTTGCATAATATTATTGCGTTGAGGAGGAATGCTTCGGTCTTGGATGAGCTGGATATTGGCTCCTCGTTTGCGGTTTTGGCGGGGGAGAAAGGATGGACGAGACCGGTGTTGAATGAAGGTGGTGTGCATAAGATTGTAGGAGGACGACATCCTACTGTTGAGGGTGGGCTTTTGGAAGAGGGGAGGGCATTCACGACGAATGATTGTTTTGTTGGGGATGTGGAGAGATGTTGGTTGATTACAGGACCGAACATGGCTGGGAAAAGTACATTCTTACGACAGAACGCTCTCACGACTATACTGGCGCAGGTGGGAAGTTACGTGCCCGCCCAGTACGCGGAATTGGGGATTGTTGACCAGATCTTTAGTCGTGTTGGCTCAGCGGACAATCTGTATCGGGATCAGTCGACTTTTATGGTTGAGATGTTGGAGACGGCCACGATTCTAAAACATGCGACAGCGAGGTCCTTTGTCATTATGGATGAGATAGGGAGGGGAACGACGCCAAGTGATGGCACTGCAGTAGCATTTGCTTGTTTACACCATCTGTACCATGTCAACAAATGCAGAACGCTATTTGCAACACACTTTCACGATCTGGCAGATATGGCGGTCAAGGGAGATATGGAAGGAGTTGGGTTTTACTGTACAGATGTACAAGAAGATGAAGGAGAAGGGTTTAGATACGTTCACAAGTTGCGAGAAGGTATAAACAGAAGGAGTCATGCTCTGAAGGTGGCAAAGTTGGCTGGGCTACCAGAAGCGGCTATTGCTATGGCAAGAAAAGTGTTGGAAGAAAATCTCGTCTGATCATGGCAGAGATTTATTGGTCAGGTGCAAGTTTGTATAAATCTGTAAGATAGTCAGAATTTGTTTGGATGTACTGAGTAATCTTGTAATCGGACGGAGTTGACAGGAAGCAATCAGGAAAAAATTAGAGTTGTATTTTTTAGTCCTCAAGGAGCAGATCTCCATTAGGGGTTAAAAAGCTATGAGATGTTCATCACAATGCTAGGGGATGGTGCTGTAAGACAAAAGGAATATAGCAACTGACCATTTTGGTGTGACAGAACAACGCTTGCGTATGTGCACATTCGTCATTTCACGTCACTTCTCATATTCGTTGACAGTCGAGGTTGCAGATACGTGCTTCGTGAGCTACATTCGATAACCTGCAAATGCGTAATTTCTATGTGGTATCATGATTCGTAAAAGCCCAAATGTATCCACGAACTTATGCAAGATCAATTTCGACTTAGTCGAACAGACCTCCGAATCCCTCATCTCCAGATTCCTCAGCCTCGGAGTCTTCCTTGGCTGGCTCATCGGCGGCGGCAGCAGCAGGGGCATCGGACGAAGTGGCAGCAGGTCCAGCGGAGGCATAGGCATCAGGGTTGGCAATGCGGTCCTTCAATTCCTTGATCTCCTCCCAGTCGTAATCGGTCTCGACTGCGACAGCCAAAACCTTCTTGTAACTGTTGACAACGGAGTGCATAATAGATGGGAGAGTTGGGAAGTTGGTAGCCAAAGAAATGCATGCAATGGTGGTAATGGCGCTTGAAAAAGACTTGAGGAGTTGAGCCTCCTCAATGTCGAGAACATCTGGTGGGAAGGTGTTGCCATGGTCGTAGACTTGGGCGATACCCATACCGTAGGTGAAGGGAGAGATGTTCAACATGTTGAGCAAGGTAGCCTCGGAGGCTCCGACCTTGGTTCCAGCCTCAACGAGCTTCAAGTCGGTGGTAATTTCGATGGTACCACGAGCAATCTTGGTTGGGACACCGAGGGCCTGGAAGAAAGAGGTCTTTCCAGGTTCCATACCAGTGTTACCAGCTGGGACGTAGACATCACCAGGAGCGACAGCACCAGCTCTGGCTGGAGCAGCAACCTTGTTGGCGAGGATAACATCACGGATGGTCTTGAGGTCCTCGTTGGTGAAGACGAAACCGACGTTGCCCCTGACGAATGGGAGGAGACGCTCATACTCAGGGGAATCGGTCATGAAGCCTTTCACGGCACGACGAACCTGGTAAAATAAAAGTCAGAATCATTTGAGCGCGCATCAATTCCAGACAGCAGCGCATGTACGAACCATGGTGTTCTTTCCCATCAAGACAACGCCCTTGCCACGGAGGGCAAGTCGAATCTCGTGCATTTGTTGCGAGGAGACATTGTCAACCGTGACGATGAAGATGGATGTGTATTCCTCGAGGAGACCCTTGAGCTTGTCGAAGTAGCCGGCCTTGTTTGCTGATCTGCCCCCCATATCTTCTTATTGTGAAGGTAGGATGTTTAAGGGTCAGATTTTATTTAGTAGAGTCGAAGGTACTCTGTGAGAGTATTCAAATTTGTTGATGTTGCAAACCAGAAGGTCTCGGCCAATTTTCGAAATGGATTGTGCGGCAAGCTTTTAGCGCGAAATTTCACAACTGTCTCATTGGTCAGCACTTCTGGCACGTGATATCAAAAAGTTTTGGACGAGGGAATCCACTTCTTGTCTCTCACAGCAACAGCTTTTAAGAGATGAATTAATTAGATTTACTTTTGGTCAGGGAAAAAGCCTCGACCCAGAGATGCCTTACCAGTGTTTGGAAAAGTGCGGCAACCTGCTCGTTGCAGCGAGAGACTCCAACATCGACCTGTTCAACCACGAAGATGGGTCATACCTCTCGACCTGGAGTTGTACATCATCCCTAAAACCTACAAACGGGAAATTAGTAGTTCAGGATTCCAACAAAATTCTAAAGCCAGAAACGACCCAATCCTCATCTATCGACATTGTGGTAGAATCCTCCTCGCCACCAGCCAAGAGAAGAAAACTCTCATCTAGAGAAGCTGAGAAGCCAGAAGCTGAGAAGCTAGAAGCTAAGAAGCCAGAAGGAAAGGAAACCAAATCAGGAGAAGACGAGGTCAAGCCAACAGAGAATGGAGGCAAGAAGCACGAGAAGAAACAGAAGAAGAACAACAGATCTGTGGCAATTTCCACAGGATTGGACGGACCAGCGATCATTGCATTGGCTGTTACTCCGGATGAGAAGCATGTAGTTGCCGTTACGGGAGAAGATAAATGTCTCCGAGTCTTCGAAATAGTAACAGAACCCGGAATTCCAACACTCAAACAGCTCAGCGAAAGGTCATTTCCTCCTATCTACTAAAATAAGTAACCATATCTAACATCTCCCAGAATCATGCCCAAACGCCCCTCCTCAATAGCAATAACAGCCGACTCAGCAACTATTCTAAGCGCCGACAAATTCGGCGACGTCTACTCTCTTCCCTTAATCCCCTCTTCAAACCCCCCAGCATCTCTTCAAGACCAATCCTCTCCACCACCTCTCCCAACAACCGAAGGCAAACTCTTCAAACCCTCCGCCAACGAGAAAACCATCCATTCTCAACGCAACCGCATCGCACTCGAGAACCAAAAACGCCAAACCAACACCAAATCATCCACAGCCGCTCCAACATTCGAGCATACGCTGCTTCTAGGTCACGTTTCGCTGCTGACAGATGTGAAAATCGCTACGGTAGGGAGTAGAGAGTATATCCTCACGGCTGACAGGGATGAGCATATTCGGGTTTCGAGAGGAGGAAAGCAGGCTCATATCATTGAGGGCTATTGTTTGGGGCATAGGGAATTTGTGAGTAGGCTGTGTGTTTGTGGGGAGAGGGGGGAGGTATTGGTTAGTGGTGGTGGAGATGATGAGGTTTTTGTTTGGGATTGGGTTAATGGGACGTTGTTGGGAAAAGTAAATTTGAGGCCTCTGCTGAGGGAAGTGATGGATGAGGAAGCGAGGGAGAGGAAAATTGCTGTTAGTGGGATCTGGTGGGTTAATGGTGGGACAATGGATGTGGTCATCGTTAGCTGTGAAGCGTAAGTCCCTCCTTATCCTGTTCGAAGTCAAGTCACTGATCGTTTGGTAGTGTCCCAGCGCTGTTCGTCTTCAACCTCACCTCCACGACACTAACCCATATTCAAACTCTTCCACTTCCTGGTAACGTTCTATCACTAGTTCACATCCCCTCTACCGAAGCAACTCCGTACGTCAAAATGATCCTCTCAATCGACAACCTCCATCTTCCCTCATCAACGACAGCGATCCGAAGTGCCGATGCCCCGGTGTCTCCCTTCTACAGCTTCGCTTTCCAGCACGGTTTACTAGAAGAACTAGGAACCTTCGAGATCCAGGCAAAAAAGGATAGCGAGGTCATTAGTGCCGATGGGATGGATGGCAGGCGGTTGCAGAACTTGTTGTATAGTATCGAAAATTTAAGAAAGAGGGTTGGCGATGGGGAAGGCGTAGAAGGTGGAGAGGAAGATGCCTGACTGAGCCTCGTTGTGGCAAGAGGAAAATCGTGAGAATTGACTTATTAACACATTAGTGGCTTCTGCAGCTGTCCATCTGCATTTTTCTATCCACAAGTAAGTTATATTTAAGCTGTATTATTTGAACCTGCGAATGAAACTGAATGCCACTTTGTCCGTCACTGGTACGTACTATGAGCTCCGAATTAGAATCCTTTTACCCAAACGCGACATGTGGTTCAAATAGTCTTATCATGGAAATTACATGGCTATATATTTGTGCCTGTTATCTACCAAAGTCATTGTGATAATCATAATCTCTCATCCGGGCAGGTGTGGGACCCGGTCAATCCATCTGCGTTCTTGCCGCTGTTCAAAACACGCTCTTTTATAGTGATACACAGCGACGTCCACCGCTTCTGCCACGTCCGGACCTTCTACTCCTTCAATCAACCACAAGGCCCATTTTAATCTGTGTAAGCCGATAAATCCTCTGCTCTCTAGAAGGTTGCGCGTGAGACCGGCGTGGGTGACTGCTCTAGTCAAATCGCTATTAATTGGTTCATTGTGTATACGAAGATAATGCAGGCATTGGCATATATTCCGTAGAGCGACACGCCGCGGTCTGGTATTCGAGTGTGCGAAGCTTTGTGCCATTTTGCCTATCAAACGCAATTTAGCGGGCGACGGACGATCTTTAGGAGCTTTCGGGTATCCTCGATTCGATGTTGGAATATCTGTGTAGAGTGGAATTCTGAGCGCATTCCAGATCTCACTAGGCGGGATGGTAGTGTTGCTGATCATAGAGAGAACTAACGTTGGACAGTTTTCGAGTTGTAATCTATCAATATATTTATAAGTTGTAGGCATCGAAAGCCACATCTTGTAGGTCTTATATGCAAGACGAGCGTCCAGTAATGCGATTGATTCCAGAGCTTCCGCGATATTGCGTGGAGGGAGGTGTAATCCTTGTTTTTGTAACTGAGAAACGAGGGGACTCAGCAACGAAGTATAGCCCATTATTGGCAGTAGAGAAATGAGAGCACTGGTCCTTGTCCACTCATTTCCCTCCCATTTGTTGACGGCGTCGATGAAAGCTCTGATTGTCTGGTCGTTGATTGCGGCAAATTCCATAGTATTACGGATAAGGCTGTAGTTCTGAATCTTTCCTTGACTTTGCCAATGCTTTAAGATCATTGACAACGCAAAAGTCTGATTTTTTGGGACATCTGAAAGATTCATCGCGTTCCACATAAATGTAAAAAGATCATCACCAACTTGCGGCATGGCTGCAATCATAGACATCCAGGCGCATCGCGACTTCAATTCCCAGGTCTCATTAAGGCAACCCTGGAGGGCCAGGACCTGATCAACGAGTAGCTTCATCACACTCTTGAAGCTCCTTGTCTTGCTGGTTGGCAGACAGCTCAGAACCTTCGACAGGTTTAACATGGACGTTTTGATGGGAGACAACGAATCTTCCCAAAGCTCGATTTTGGAGAGTGTTTCCGTGATGGTAGTTTTGCACAGAGCGACAGAATTTCTGAGGCCTGTGAGATTGCCAATGGCGGGTGCTCCGTTCGATCTGTCTCGCACTGATTCGACACTTCGAGAAAGATCTCCGAGAAGCAGACTTGCACGGGCATGAGCTTCTAGGATGCTGTGTTCGTCCAGTGACGGACCGCCGGATTGATTCTCGGACCAGGCCTTAACCCAAGCGTGGACCAATTGAGATATACCTCGTCCACTACTCCTCAATTCGACAAATTGCTTAACTGAGATTGAACGAAGCAGTTCTGTTGCAAAAATCTGATACCTTTCAGCTGTTAGAGGAGCTTCGGAGAGAAGACATAATAGTCTATCCATAACCATCCCACTATAGTCCTTCGGTGCGAAAAATTTCGAGGCAGACATGCCAGTCCATACTGCTTCGAAAAGCGCAACAAGCTCATTTTCGTTCCGGGAGGCGTTATCTGCCTTTCGTACAACATCTAGGAAATCATCCGACAACACACTATCCAGTACGCGTCTTGACGACTGCCCACGAATAAGACATTGGCGAAGCCTCTCATTGAAAGTGTCGCAGAGCATGGTGGTATCCTGCCCCGCCGCTTGAAGAGATCGACGATGCTGAAGTACGTCGTCCTGAGAAAGACTCGCTGGTGCTACAACACCAGGCTTTTCAACCTCGAGGCTCGGTGGTATTACTACATCATTCCCACGCCCAACGTCGATTGTTGCCGGCTCCTTCAACCATCCCGACAGCCAATTCTGAAGTTGGTCTGGCGGAGGTTCCGCTAGCTGGGAGCGTGCTGTTGGCGGTTCATATTTAAAATGTGTCCTATCTTTCTCCCCAAAAGACCCGAATAGTTTCCATAGCATACCAATGTCGACTGGGCTCGTGGACGGACTTTCTGATACATGGGCCATGCGTCTCTTTCCCAGCCGTCGGCGGGACTCCAGAGGTCCTGGCACATAACTTCCATGTCGTTTGGTCGTATTCGAGTTCCTAACAAATCGCTGGAACGTATCCGACAAGATATCGTCAGATATCCACAAAGGCGTCGGATTGGCGATAATATTGCGCTGCACCGCTCGACGGCAGGCAGGAGGGCAACCGGGCATGTGCTATGAATATTTCCGTAACATTGGGCTCTGGCGCGTGAGAAGTGAGTGCTCTGGTTGGAGGGATGTCAATTGAAGATCTCTTCAATGGAATAGCTTTCTGCGCAGCTTCAATGGCGTGTTCATGGGCGAACGTAAATATCGAGGTCAGAAAGCTGGAGGTTGAAGCTGGAGGTTGAAGCAAAATTGGTCCAAGCGATCCCTGCATCAAACACCTTTCCGTATTTGACCAGCCTCAGGGACATCACCACCATTTCTTGTCTTATATTGCCCCACCATCCCGCGATGGCACCGTCACTGAGCCTCGGCGGGGAGCATGAATTCGAGAACAAATCTACACGTACTGGACACCATTTCGACCCTCATTGAACCCACGTCGCGCATCAATAACAGCAACATAGAACGATGTCTGAAAAGTTCGAGCCGTTGAAGAATGACCTGATTATTCGAACGGCCTGGGGTAAGCTTCCACATGATATTGTTCAAAACGTCAACCACACAAGATCACGGCTAATGAGGATATTCCAGGACAGAAAGTTGAGAGACCACCAATGTGGGTGATGCGCCAAGGTACATTCATTATCCCCTGGCGACTGCTGCATAAACAGAATTGACAGCAGCTGTAGCTGGACGATACCTCCCGGAATATCATGAAGCAAAGGGCAAGAACGACTTTTTCGCATGTTGTCGGTCGCCAGAAATCGCCTCAACATTGACGCTTCAGCCGATCGATAGATATGCGGGCCTCGTAGATGCAGCAATCATCTTCTCTGATATTCTTGTAATCCCACAAGCTCTTGGAATGACGGTGGAGATGCTTGATGGAAAAGGACCACACTTCCCAAATCCCCTCAAATCGCCGGAGGATGGTCAATACCAGCAAGTTCTGAAGAAGGATGTTGATGTTGCTGCAGAATTAGATTATGTTTATAAGGCCATCACCATGACTCGACATAAGTTGAAAGGAAGAGTGCCCCTATTTGGCTTCTGTGGTGCTCCATGGACTCTGTTATGCTACATGGTTGAGGGTGGTGGAAGCAAATTGTTCATTCAGACCAAGACTTGGGTCTACAAATATCCCGAAGCCAGCAAAGCTTTGTTGCAAAAGATTGCAGAAGTTTGTGTGGAGTATTTAGCGTTACAGGTCCAGGCCGGTGCTCAGGTTTGTTTCTTCACCATGTGCTGGTAGACTTGTGACTAACATCTCATAGCTCGTTCAAGTCTTTGATTCCTGGGCTGCAGAACTATCACCGGCTTCTTTCACGGAGTTCTCCCAACCATACCTCTCTTATATATCTGAGAATCTACCTAAGCGTCTCAAGGAGCTCAAGCTGGACCCGGTACCTATGGTCGTCTTTGCAAAAGGAGCTTGGTACGCTTTAGATGCACTGTGCAGCCTAGGATATCAAGTCGTCGGTCTAGATTGGCTGCAAGACCCTGCAGAGGCCGTCAAGATACGAGGAGATCGTCCAGTCGTCTTCCAAGGGAACGCAGACCCAGGTATTCTATATGGGACGAGGGAAAACATGACAAAAGTGGTTGGGGACATGGTTGCTGGATTCGGAGGTGGCAAACAGGGCTGGATCGCAAATCTTGGTCATGGTACGAAGATTAAGTCTATTTTGAATCCGGCTAACAATTCATAGGAATCACTCCTGGGGTCAAGCCTGACGACTTGAAATTTTATTTCGAAGAACTACACCGATTAGCTGGTTAAAAAGGTCAAATCAATGATCGAAATCTGTCCACCATTATGTTTCTTTAGAGTGCACCCTTTTTTCTTCTCCAATATCCTCGTTCCTGAACATGTAGTTCAGTAAAGTTCAAGTGTGACCTGGGGCATCTACATACCACACCTCGGGCTTCTCCGAGATGAATTTCTCCATCAGGTCTTGAACTGTCTTATTTTCCAACACCACCACTTCAATACCTCTTTGCTTGAGATATGCTTCTCCTCCGAGAAACGTCTTGTTCTCTCCAATGACTACTCTGGAAATGCCATAGAGAATACAGGCCCCGGTGCTGCGAGAAGTAAGAGGCTCGAAGGCAGCACTTGATCAGAGGACAAGCTTACCACATATCACAAGGTGAAAGCGTAGTATACATCGTGGCGCCTTTGTATGCCGAGGCTGGAAGACGACCCGAGTTCTCTAGAGCAGAAGTCTCACCCTAACGAAAGCTGGAATTAGTAGGTGTTCCTGCAGTATGCTGAGAGCATGATATGGAACGGAACATGCAATCTGCTTACATGATGAATAGCAGAACCCTTCTGCACTCTCATATTATGGCCCCTTCCCAGCAATTTTCCGTCTCGAGAAATCAATGCTGCTCCAATCTGTATGCCAGATCTCAAATTCGGTATCTCAAAGATGAAGAATGGAGGGCTTACCGGTACTCCTCCCTCTTTGTACCCTATTTCAGCTTCTTCCACGGCGATCGCAAATCCTTCTTCATCATTCATAGCGGGCGGGGCTGGGGACAATAAATGTGTCGCGAATGTGATACCGAGAGGTTTGAATGATCCTATGCAGTATAAACAACATACAGTATAAACGATTGAACGCTGGATCTCTATGGAATCCAAGTTTTCGTCATGACGAGGCTGTCCAGTTGAAATGCCAGCCTTTGGTAGGATCGTGGATCCTGGCCTGGGTGGACCTCCGTATACGTAGTGCCCAGGTAGCTTATCGATAAGGATTTACAAGGTTCCTTCCATCTAGACCCCACCCCTCATTGGCCGTCTACCGAGCCTCTCCGAGTAGGGATGTGCCCTTGGTGCATGCGGCTAAATTTGGACTTCGCTCGACCATGAGGTTGCCGATACATATTGAGCGCCGCTACTTCTCTCTCACTGACTGCACACGAACATGCCATAATTAATTTGAACGTGCTTCGTAAACACATCGATTAACACTTTCATATTTGAGGCGGAAAACGTCTTTTTTGCGCGGACAAGTACGTGCACGCGCAGCCGTGTTGCGCCCTCCACAAGGCTGCGATTGTTGGTGCGCTTGCCGGATGGAATACCATAGAATGTTTTGGGCCCACTAGCGAAACTTTTACATATCAGCGATCAAGACAATCAATCTACAGTACAACACAAATCGTAATTCTACGATTCGCCTCTCCTCTGCATAACCATAAATACATCAGCACCGAAGAATCAAACTCTGGTCGTTGAATATCTCGACATCACATTGCGCATTCGTACTCCGCACGACTTCCTCCCCCCCGGTCAAGGTTCCAGCCTCACCGTTAAACAAGGTAAGATTCTCTTCGTTTGCCTGCCCCCCGCCCGAGCTTGCCTCGTCGAAGCGTATTGTTCACTTAGACCAAGTCGTACCCTCCGAGACTTTCGCACGCTCTAACACTTTCTACACCTCGATTTACATCTGGAGTTTCCCGACGCTGACCGTGTGACGACACAACAGATTTCCCAATCTTAAGCGTTCTCGGAGCCCTAGACGCAACAGGATCAGATTACAAGGAAAAGCGCCGTCCTGTACCCATCTCCCCTCCTTGATAGCAAGTCGACATCATGGCGAAAGACTCGAAGTTCTACGATATCTTGGGGGTATGCGTTGCAATCAGGGATGCCGTTATCTCAGCTAACAATTAGCCAGGTCTCACCAACAGCCACCGAGGCTGAGCTTAAGAAAGCGTATAAAGTCGGGGCTCTAAAGCACCATCCAGGTAAGTTATTCCGCTTTTACTTCTACGATATGGACTAACAAGCGCAATTAGATAAGAATGCGCATAATCCTGATGCGGCAGATAAGTTCAAGGATCTCTCTCACGCATACGAAGTTCTCTCCGATCCCCAAAAACGCTCAATTTACGATCAGTATGGCGAAGAAGGTCTGGAAGGTGGCGGTGGTGCCGGAGGCATGAACGCTGAGGATCTGTTCTCTCAATTCTTCGGCGGTGGAGGTGCCTTCGGTGGTGGCGGTGGACTTGGAGGTATGTTCGGCGGCGGCATGCAGCAACGAGGACCGCCAAAGGCTCGTACGATCCAGCACGTACACAAAGTTTCGCTAGAGGATATCTACCGAGGAAAGGTTTCCAAACTAGCTCTTCAAAAATCGGTCATCTGCTCCAAGTGTGATGGCCGCGGTGGCAAGGAGGGAGCTGTGAAGAAGTGCTCTGGCTGCGATGGCCATGGTATGAAGACAATGATGCGCCAAATGGGTCCTATGATCCAGAGATTTCAGACTGTCTGCCCTGACTGCAATGGAGAGGGAGAGATTATCCGCGAAAAGGACAAGTGCAAGGGCTGCTCGGGTAAGAAGACCGTTGTCGAACGTAAAGTTCTGCATGTACACGTCGACAGAGGTGTTCGGTCTGGTCATAAGATCGAATTCAGAGGCGAGGGTGATCAAACTCCAGGCGTTCAGGCCGGCGATGTGATTTTTGAAATTGAGCAAAAGCCACACAGCCGGTTTCAGCGCAAAGACGACGATTTGTTCTACGAGGCAGAAATTGACCTTGTCACAGCTCTTGCTGGTGGACAGATCTTCGTCGAGCATTTGGACGACAGGTGGCTGAGCATCGACATTATGCCAGGAGAAGTGATAAGCCCAGGTAAGATTCTTTGCATAAAATCCCCTTTCAACCAAGTCTAACTTCTTTTTAGGTGCTCTCAAGCTTGTCCGCAACCAGGGCATGCCATCGTACCGCCACCACGATCACGGAAACTTGTACGTTCGGTTTGACGTTAAGTTCCCGGCTAAAGGATTCACCTCAGACCCAGCGGCTTTTGATGCTCTGAAGTCAATTCTACCCCCATCCGAGACAACTATCCACCCACCAAAAGAGACTATGACCGAAAGTGTTGACCTTGAGGATGTCGATCCATCGCAGCAAGCACGCGCACAAGGTGCAACGGCAATGGATGAGGATGATGAGGATGGGCAAGGCGGCGAACGAGTGCAGTGTGCATCTCAATAAAATACTAGACGCAGTGGTGATTTCCATTCTTGCATTTACTTCGCATCTTGCATATGGATGGGCAACCTGGCGCAGGATGTACCCCCATCACGAATTATGCGAAATGGCTTCATGAAGGAGCAATAGGGTCGGCAAATGATGTCCGAACAACTTTTCCCCGATTGCGAGTTCCCTCAGGCAAACAAGCGGACTAATGGACTTTGTACTTCATTCCATGCATTTTATTCCATTGGTGCTGTGGAGAATGTTTCGTTGGCGTTTAGACGGTTAGATAGCATCAGAAATAAATCCATCAATGTACTATGCAAGGGTGCAGTAGTGGATAATGTTCCTCATAGAGAGCATGGTTCGTGAAGGATCTGACCCCATTCGGCAAGGGAATTCTAGTGATGTTCCATTGCCTAACTATGAAGAAGTCTTCCAGAAATAACTTGCTCAGGCGAAGTGTTTGGCGATATGTAGGATTAATCGTGCTCTATAAGCGGATGCTCAACGCTCTAAGAACCGGTGGATACTAGCACACGAAGCGATTCCAGGATCTCCAAGTCATTCATAGCAAAGCAACTGTATCTTTTTCTGGTAGTGTGATATAGAACCCCAAGTTCTCCGTCAACTCGCGGAACTCGCTCGATTCCCTTGTCGGCAAAGAGGAGGGGGATATCATGCTGACTAATATACTCCAAAATGTCCGATTTGAATCGAGTTTCCCGAGATCCTCAGGCTGGATGCGGCGTAAGTGAGAACGCAACATCTCCAGGTTCCCTTATCGCAAATTTTGTTCTCCATTTCCCAGTTTCCCAGTTTCGTGTATGCATAACCTGCAGACTTGTCGGTGGTTGGTCTTCATTTGATACACTTTTCCGTAGGCCAGGCCCTCTACGCGCAACCCCCTCAAGTATACCCAGGTACACCTGCATACAACCCACCTCAGTCACGTTTTCCTACCACAAATCGACTCTACTCAGCAAGCCTCTCTAAATATGGATTACTTCAACAGTCCAAATACATATGGTCAGGTCCAAATGAACCATGTCAAACCTCCCTCTGGGATTTCAAACTCCAGCTCTCCAACCCTCTCACACCATGCTTCGCCCTCACCACCAACACCCTCAATCCCAGCCGCCATTCCGGGAACTACCATATCAACACCACAGACACGTATCCGACGACGAAATCGCATGATCACATCCTGTCTGGAGTGTCGTCGCCGAAAACTGAAATGCAATAAGTCACACCCGTGTACTAACTGCGTGAAATTCAGTCGCGACTGTGTATTCCTAGCGCCGGCACTCGATCAGGCTTCTCAACTTAAACTCACAGAGATCAAAGAAAAAGTCGGCTCTTTAGAACGGCTTCTTGAACGAGATGTGGCTAAGACGGCTGGAGAGAAGAATCAAGCTGTAGGGAGCCCTGGACAGGATCGAGCTTTGCCGGGCGAAGAGGATGATGATTTGCCGGCGAATGAGGATGAGAGGGATCTGGAGCCGACGCCGTTGGCAGTTGTGGATGCGGCGTATGGTGATGATGGCGAGGATGATGATCTTTTGGATTTGGGGATTCAGATGGGGAAAATGAGGATCACGGAGAGGATTGGAGGTTTCTTTCGACCTAAGATCAGTCAAGAGGTTTGTGATACCTTTTCATGTTTTGATTTCTATGCTACTAATTTTTCTTTGTGATTTGTTAAAGATGTCGGGACGGATTTAGCTATTGCGAGTTTTCACGTTCTTGCTTCTCTGTTTGCTTCATTGGTGTTTACTATTTCCCTCCTATCTTGACAGTCCCCTTCTACTTGTCTTAATTGGGTATTTCTAGGCGAGATTTGTTTTGTTTTGTCAATGTCATCTATTCTACGAATATCAAATGGTGAGAATATGCTAATTCGTCAATAAGCTCCAATACACCATGTCCGACACATTTATGACTGGTCACAAGAACACGCCATTAGGAGGCCCCAATGCACCATCACCAGCATCATTTACGAAACCAATACCTCCAGCAAATGAGTGGTTAAAACCAGGACCTTCATATATTGTTCCCTCATCCGGATTTTTCTTTGGATCGCAAGGACAGCCAGCATCATTAGTCGATTTTCTGCCGTCTCGGCTTGCTGCTGACAGACTAATCAAACAGTATTTTGCTTGTGTGCATCCCATCGCTCAGTGCGTACATCGTCCGAGCTTTGAGAAGGAATACGATACATTCTGGGATGAAGTATCATTGGGTATCGAGCCTCCGAATTCTGTACAAGCCGTGGTCTTCGCAGCCATGTTCTCCGGAGCGGTGAGTATGGAGGAATCGGCTATCGTTCGGGACTTTGGTGCGTCGAAGGACAGCTTGATATCAAATTTCAAGCTAGGTACAGAGACTGCTCTAGCCAGAGCGAATTTCCTCAGGACAACGAAGATTGAAACACTTCAAGGATTTGTGATGTATATGGTGGGTAGTCAATAAGTGGTTTGCGTGAGTCTCGCTAATCAAATTTTAGATTCCTCTGTGTAGGTCTGAAGTATCACGAGCTCATTCCGTACTACTTGGTGCAGCTTTGCGCATGGCCGAGTGTATGGGATTACACCGGGATGGCGAGACTTACGGGATGAACGCCATAGAAACACACGTTCGTCGATTAATATGGCACCAACTCTGCTTTTTAGACATCAGAACCTGCGAGGCACAAGGACCAAGACCGTCAATCCGCAGAGATGAATTCGACACCAAATTACCTCTTAATATTGACGATATCGATCTTCACGCAATCGGAAAACCACCTGCTTCGTCTGATCGTTTCACAGATGCAACTTTATCCTTGATTCGCTTCGAATCAATCGAAATGATGCGAACACTATGGATAGACCGGCCGCGGATAGAAGCTCGGAAGATCTCTCTTACGGCAGTGCTCAGCAAAATTGAAACTTTTAAGTCAAACATGGGAGCAAAATACGACCACCTAATGGACGATCGAATCCCCGTCCAAAAAGCAGCCAAAATTGTCAAGGCCCTCCTCCTATCCCGACTCCACGTGATGGTGCTCCATCGTTACCATAACTCAGTCGTGACGCCCATGCCTGATCGACTCCGAAACATAATGCTCTCCAACGGAACCGCCATCCTCGAAACAGCCGTGGCCCTCGAGACGCTCCCCGAACTTAAGAATTGGGCGTGGTATGTCGGCGCTCTAACTCAACACCATTCAGCCTTCCTGCTTCTCATAGAGGTGTACGTCTATCCCGAACGCAAAGAAAGTGATAGAATATGGCCCTGCTTAGACTACATCTTCGAATGCGACGCCTCCGATGACCGCCGAACGAAAGCCTTGAAAGTATTGTCGGACCTCCAGCAAAAGACTTCAATCTATCAGAGTATGCGTGGTATGCGCGCGCCTACTGTCATGGAACGACATATCGGTCAACGTCCACCGCGCGTAGCTAACGGTCAATCTACGAGCGAAAACAAACACCTGATATACATGAAATCTCCGCGCCCTGAGGCTCATCCACAGGTACTACCGCCGAACCTCCAACCACATCCACAACCACAAACGCCACATGAGCCATTTGAACAGGTACCTCTACCTGGTATTGGTAAAGCTACCGTCCCTGACGTGGTATTCGCCGGTGTCAGTAACGGGGAGGCACTCTGGGCGTTACCGCCACTGCACAATCAGCGGAGTCCCGAGGCGAGTAGTGATAGTAATAGTGTTGCTGGTATACAGAGTCTAGGGAGCGGAGGCGGTGATGACTTGATGGCTGATATTGATTGGGTATGTTCTCTTCGCTATTGCTCTCCATTAACAACCCCGTTGAATTAGAGAGCAATTGTGCTAATGAGTGGTAGGATGCATTCGATGCTCTCTTTCCCCAGGAGAAACAACAAGATTGGGATATGCCACTTTACTCGTATCAATTTCCTACGCCCAGTACTGCGAACTTGCCGTCTTTTATGGGTAGTGCTGGGTATGGACCTTGATGCGAGCATACTAGCATTGTTGCTTTTGGGGGGATTTTAGTACCTGGTGGCATTTACGATGAGTTTGGTTTGTGATAGTTTTGGCGTAGGAGATGGTAGTGCGATCTTTTGGGAGGCGCTCTTGCGTGGCATAGCGATGGGGTTCGGATTATGAGGTATGATGGGGAGTTAGTAGTTAGATGCACATAGTATCCATAGTTTATGGTAGCTATTTGACAGTGCGAAAAGTTAGTCAATATTTGAATGAAACAGTGGAAGCGTAGCTATTCGAAGTGACTTGTGTGACGAGCTAGAAAAATGACAATAGGCTTACTGTCTGCCCCTTGGTCGACAAGGACAGTATGACGTGGACGCTTTCCAAGCAAATTGGACGACATTTCATTTCAAGACTCGCATTTGGAGGTAAGTAAGCTTGAAAAGAACCTGTCACAAGCGCACTCTATTCGTATTGCTTGCTGGTGTACAAACGGACATAATGCGCCATCCCAACCAAGCCAGAATGTTAATACATCTATGCCATTATCTTAGCATTTCCCCCAATCTCTCAAACTCAAACATCCAGATCCATTTTCTCGCCCAACGTCGTCTCGCCCTCCAACTCCGAAACCGTAACATATTTGCTAATCTCCTCTCTCGTAATGATCTTCTCGTTCAGCACAGCCGTCGTACCCTTCTTGAAAACATAACTCTTCTGCTTCTTGCTTCGCTCATTAGGCTTCACGTATCCGCGCTTCAAAGTCGTCTTTTCCTTCGTGATAATCGCAACATCGACGTTGGAACCAGAGCCGAGATCGTTGAAGATACCGGCTTGAATAGCATTCGACGCCAACGTCACAGCCTCCTGCTCCGTCATCTTCGACTTCCACTGCGTCTCAAATACCGACATCGCAGCCAGCGATCCAGATCCCATCGTAACGTAAGGAAGCTTGTCCGTGCTACCGTGTGCGTGTACAGTGAATAATCCAACACCGGTGGGGTCAACGCCTGCTACGACGAGGTAGGCGCCAATGTGGCCTTGATAGCGGAAGAGATGTTGCTTTAGCATCGTCATGCAGGTTACGACTCGTGGTTTACGGCCAGTGGAGAGGGAATGCAGCTCGAGTTGGGAGGAGATGAGGGCGGTTGTGAATTCGGTGTCTGCTGCTGTACCGGCTCCGGCGCACCAGATCTGAGGGGCGATGTAGTGTAGTTTCTCGCAGTTCTTGTCTGCTACTATGGGTCCGCTGGTCGCTCGAGTATCTGCTGCAATCTGGATGGTTCGATGTTAGTATTTGCTCTGATTTCAAGCTTTCAATAAGGCAAGGTCGTCGGAGCTTGCTCAGCCTGGCAACAGTTGCAGCGCGGGAAACTCAAAGAAACAACTTACGACTACACCACCGTCAAATATGCATCCGACAATGGTTGTTCCAGTACTTGTCGCCTTTGGCAATGGTACACCTCTCGCATGTAACGCAGCATTGCGGTTGTAGTTTGAGAAATCGAAGCCCGGCATATTGTATATAGAGCTCAACTAGCTCTTCGGCAGATCGTGTGGGTGGCTTTGAGATTTTGCGAGTGCGCTCGAGATATTGTGGGCGTTCGGATGGAGGGAGGTTGTTGATGGAATATTGCAACCCAAGGCTGGCTGTTGTTACGTCTGTCAGAGCTGCCTGAGCTTCACTTCGCGATCCCTGTAAACGCGACTTTGAAATCACGTGAATGGTTTGTATGGGATTCCAGATTCGCGAAAAGCATCAACTGTCGAAGCTGTACCTTGCATGAGCTTCCAGGCAGCAAAAAGGAATTCTCGCATACTTAATTTCTAGCTTCCGCACACTCGAAGAGCACTTCACCTCTGCTCTGCAAGTTTCCGATTCACCCACAAAACCTCAACCACGAATACCACGTCTCATCCTTGTTCCTCGTCCTCGCTGGACTTGAACAAACAATCGGTCGACCAATGCGCAGAAGCATTTTATGACCTTCAGCGAGCCCTGTTGCTAGCCCTTCTACACCTCCCAAGGAGGGGTATTTCGCGACAGTCATGGCATTCAGCGCATTTAATAGCCCAGGAATGGGAAGCCCTTCTGCGGGGGCTGTTGGAGGTGTACAGAATGGACCTGATTTGGAGGACATACAAACATCGGTACGTTCGCCACGCTTTAAGTTGAATTTCAAAAGTGGCTAATCTCTGTATTAAGGGTCTAGGATTCAGTGGACTGAAAGGCGATACCAAAATACAGCTGCTACCTACACCATGGCCCGCGTCTCAGTTACCGCCGGCGACCTCGTCGCTCCTAAGCATAGCTTCGAAAAAGGGACTTATAGCTGCCGCAGGACCAGATGTTCTCGTACTTGCATCTACGAAGCGAGTGAGAGAGACATTTGAGTCCAAGGAGGGTGGAGAGAATAATACGAATGCATTTCAACCAGAAGTACAGATACCAATGCCCATGAGGATATCACAAGTTGCATTTTCGGCCGACGAATCGTACTTGGTCTTGTCAGCAGAGAACGGAGGTGGTCTGGCCGTATACGATGTTCAATCTTTACTGGCAAACAATCAACAGACGGCATTTGAACTTGCGACAAACGGACAGTCAATACGGGCGCTTATACCAAATCCAACACCAGAGAAGGGCGAGTTATTCGCAGTAGTACTTTCGAACGGGAACTTGATGATGGCCAATCTGAAAGAGCGGAATTTCGTGCAGGGACCGAATGGACAGGTCTTGAAGGATACAGTTAGCTGTGTCTCTTGGAGCTCTAAAGGAAAACAATTGGTTGCTGGTTTGGCAGATGGTACCGCGTACCAACTGACCCCAGAAGGTGTAGGGAAAGGAGATATTCCAAAGCCACCATCTGTGAACAACGGAGATTTTGGTAAGCAGACGCCCAGATATGGATTGGTTCATTACTGACTTAGTTAGTTTCTTCAATTACCTGGCTTGAGAATAATGTCTTTCTGACGGTACATACTCCGCAAAACTCGGGAAACGGAACGGCCCCATCTTCGACTTATCACCTTGTGACTAGAGCTCCTCCATCCAGCTTTATGTTTCAGAAAATAGCTGAACCGGCAGGACCATTCGGCCAGGTAGAACGAGGAACGCCACATCAATTCGTCTCCAGATTACGAAACTTTCCTCCAAATCTCGAAGACTTGCTGATCATCGCATCAACTGCGTCTACAGATATTGGACTTTTCAGTAAATGCAAAACTCCTTTGGCTACCGATAAACCTGCGGACAAAATTACAGGAGTGTTCACGATGACTGAGATGAACGATGATTCTCGGAGAGCGACGCTGCCCATGAACTCATCAATGAGCGATACCTCTCCGATTGGAGTCTCGCTTGATCTATCGGCCACGGAGACAGTATGGAAACCAATTCCAACTGATGAGATAGATGAATCGCCAGGTCCTGTTCCCGCGCTAATGGTATTGAATAATGAGGGGATTCTCGTCGCTTGGTGGATCATTTACACAGAGTCTATACGACAAGGCACAACTTACCCCGGCATGGGTGGTGCTGCGCCAGCAGCTCAATCTTCTCCAGCACCAGTGCAGCAATCTCCAGCTCCGGCTTTTGGTGCCAGCCCAGCTTTCGGACAAGCAACATTTGGTGCCCCAGCGAAGCCCCCATTTGGAGCTCCTGCCGGAGGTGCATTTGGTGCCCCTTCAGGGATAGGACAGAAGGCATCGGTATGGGGAACGCCAGCTGCGCCGGCGACAACCACATCAACTGCCTCAGCCTTTGGGGCACCGGCTTTTGGCAGCACTTCTACACTGGGTGGAGGTTCGGCGTTTGGAAAGCCAGCTTTCGGGTCACCAAGTTCCCCAGCAACTTTTGGTTCTGCAGGTTTGCCAGGGCAGAAAGCGTCACCTTGGGGTTCAGCCGCTACAGCTTCAATTTCTACGTTTGGCCAGCCAAGTGGGGCAAAGCCTTCCTCGCCATTTGGCGCAGCGGCGACACCCAGTAGTACTGCGCCTTCATCTGGAGGATTTGCAAACTTTGCTGCCAAAGGAGGATTCGCTGCTGCTAACAATCTTCAGAATGCCACTGGCGGGAGCGTTCTTGGCAAACCAGCTGCTATCCCAAGTGCATTTGGCAGTCCCAGTACGAACACACCGTTTGGCGTTACGCCCCAGAATGAAAACAAACCCACCAATGCGTTTGGTACTCCTTCGACAGAAAGCAAAGGCATATTTGGTAGTGCTTCTCCAAGTAAGAGCAATGCCGGTCCTGGAGCCTTTGGTAGCGGTGGTTTCAGTCTTGGTTCTACTTTCAAGCCAGTTCCAGACTCCAAGGACGAAACACCAGATAAGAGCGAAAACCGGGGGAGTTCGATATTTGGATCCAATTTTGGTGGCGCCTTGAGTGAGGCTTCCAGCAGTAAGCCTTCAATACAAACCCCGATATCTCAAGAAGCGGATATGGACGCACCAGAACCGACGAGCAATCCTGAGCCTTCAACCAAAGACGAATCTGCGACGCCAACTTCGATGCCAGCCGCGACACCGCAGCCGGCGAAGTTTTCCTTTCCTTCTTCAACCAAAGACGAATCTGCGACGCCAACTTCGACGCCAGCCGCGACACCGCAGCCAGCGAAGTTTTCCTTTCCTTCTTCAACCCCTGTCCCTAAGTCCTCACCCCTCAAAGAGTCAACTACACCGTCTTCTACTCCAGCTCCGGCCAAATTCTCCTTTCTCCCGACGAGCACTGCTGGTGTCAGCAGCCTCTTTGGAAACAACTCAACGACAACACCAGCATCTACTAAACCTGTATCTGCTGGCTTTAGCTTCGGAAATCCAGCGCCGCCTGCGTTTAGTTTCGCGAACTTAGGGAAGACTGACACACCCACTTCGCCGAAGACGCCTGTTACAAGCGAGCCTCCTTCCATCACCAAGACCCCCGCTACTCCCAGAATCAAGGACGAACCAGACGCGGGGACTTCAGGTGTCAGTGATAATGTACCTGAGGCCCCGTTGCCACCTGATCCGTCTAGTAAGGCATCCTTTCTTGTTGGAGACTCGTCACCATCCTCTTCTGAAGCTGACGATACCTCTCCCCCAGGTACTATTTCCAAATCAGAACCTCAATCCAAGATTGCGCCCCCGTCGCCGGAGGCAAGTCCTCTAAAGAAAATTTCCGCCGATCTTATACCCCCAAGCGATGTTCCGGGCGGCCCCGAAGATGAGGGTGATGAATCAGGTTTCACCACAGAAGAAGATGCCTCTGATACACACACACAAGGCGAAGAAGTTCAAAGTGGAGGTGAGGAGAGTGAAGAAAGGAGTGAAGATGCCAGTGAAGGCAGTGGCGAGGATATTGCTAAGGATTTGAGCCCGACCTCGGATACACAGCAAACCCCCGGGTTTACCCCTCAATCCTCGTCATTAGGCGGGATGAAGAGTGTGGCTTCTGAGAGCAATATGTTCACAAAGATATCGATGCCTGCTCAGCAAGCACCCCCACCACGTGCCTTGTTCGGAGAGGTCGCTGCTAATAAACCGTCGTTACCGCCGCCGTCGAGACCGAAAAATCCCCAGAGCCCTCGTTCGCCAAGCCCAGTCCGGGGGGCCATTCCTCCTAGATTGATGAGACCCGAATCTTCTCGATCTGTGAGTGCCCCAGGTGTTGCCTCACAATTGCTGGGGACTTCGCAAAGAATCGGACAAAGGCCACCTGGCGCACCAACAAGCACATTTTCTCTTACGCGAGACGAGCAACAAGCGGCAGAAAGACGTAGAATAAACCTTGAAGCGCGACGTGAAGCCGAGGAGACACAAGCCCTTGTTGATCAAGAAGATGATTCCATGCAGAAGTACCTTGCTGAGGACATCGAGCCTACAACAACACTAGATGAGTTTGTAGCGCACACGAATACTGAAGTTTCTGGTGAAGTTGGTAGTATCCCGTCTCAAGTCGAAGCTGTTTATCGGGATATCAATTCCATGATCGACACTCTCGGTGTGAATGCTAAGGCTCTAAAAGCCTTCATAATGGGTCACACAGATCAGACTCAGGACGAACCCCGAACGAAGGAAGACCTCGAGAACGAAGAGGGCTGGGTTTTGGGAGAACTGGAGAGCCTGAAATGGATAGTAGGAACCGACTTGACGAGAGATTTAGCGAATGGCAGAGTCACGAACGTCGCCCAGAAGTTGGAACTCTGCAAGGACATGCAGAAAGATCTCGCCAGACTTAGGGGCAAACACCAAGATGTAAGGAAGATAGTGGAGACCTACAGCGATCCCGACCAGGCTGCAAGGGCGAGAGGGAATCCTTTGAGTTCCGAACAAGCTGCGCAACAGAACGATTTGCGAAGAAATTTTACAACTTTCCAAAGGCTGCTTTCAGACGCAGAGGAGAGCCTCACGACTTTGAAGACGAGAATAGTAGTACAGACAACATCGAACGGTCGCACGAATGGGAAAGCCGCCCCAACTGTGGAGGCCGTCATGCGAACTATCTCAAAGATGACTAGCATGGCTGAGAAGAGGAGTGGAGATATCGACGTCCTCGAAAATCAGATGCGGAAGTTGAGAGTTGGCTCTGTCGATCCTTCACGCAGTCGAGAGGGATCTCCTTTCACGACCCCACAACCAAATCGACAGTCTGTTCGGCAATCAGGCACCTTTGCATTTTCATACACCCCAGAGAGCGCGACACGGAATATGCAAGCCTCGTTTCGATCGTCCACTGGTTCTTTCGCTTCTCCTGGTCCGAGAAAGAAGCTGAGCGGATACACCACTGAAGAAAAGCTCTTGTTGAAGGCAAAACTTGCGCGAAGGAAGGAGGTGCTGGGGCAATTGAAGGTCGCTTTAGAAAATGCTGGCACGAACGTGCGGTTAATGGAGGATTAAAAAGGATGTCAAAATAGCGTGGCGCAAGCGGGGAAGGGATACTTCACATGAATTGACGTTTGGACAAGAAAGCATTTTGTAGCATTAGGAAATACCAATGTCAGAGCGGAGATGATATAGTCTAACGGCTGAGTCTACTTTGGTCAGGTGCGCACCGGGCTTCTGAAATATGATTAAGTGAGCAACAGGTTGGTCTTCGTATTTCGTATATCAGTCGACTCCAAGCCGATGTTTAAGCAAGCTTTACTAAATCACATATCCCAGCGTGGATATCAACCGAAAGATCCGGCGCCTATTGATCGCCCCATCGCCATCGCGCTCGCTACGAAGTACAACCCCGTTGCGGCTCTCCACGTTTTGACCTCGACCTCCTGTTTCGCGCTGAAACCAGCTCTCGCTAAACCACCAAGCCTCCCTATTCGCCCCACCGCCTCTGATCTCAATTCCCATCTTGGAGACGAAAGCGCCTATGGAGATCTAAACAAGCCATCCCTCCGCTAGCTAAGCCTGCTTGTGTGATCGTCTGGTGGAGCTTGTTGAAACGACGTGATGGAAATTAGAGATCGGATGAAAAAAGTGGGGAAGAGAGTGAGTGAGTACTTCAAGGCTGGAATTTCTCGTCTGAAGTTTTCTTGTTTGCTATTATTTTTAAGTCGTTGGATCAGTGATCACTTCATTCGTTATTGCTTTACTTTCACTTCTACATATACATATTTATTTGAGTTAAATCTAGACTTGACGTCGCACTTCTTCTTACAACTTTCTCTCAAGATCTGAAATCACTTTCACTACACAGCCAAAAATGTATAACCCAACCAACATCCTCGCTCTCCTCCTCGCTGTCTCGGCTACCGTTGTGGTTGCGAGCCCGAATAATCTCGAGGTCTTGCAGATGCGAGCGAACACAAACGTCAACCCCGACGCCGTGACAGGTACCACTTGTACAGATACCACCGAGTAAGTCTCCCCTCCCACATTCTTCTTCTCGCTAACAATCCCCAGCAACATCGACTTCCACGACCTCAACGTAGCAACCCTCGCCATCTGCGGCGGCATCGCCGGCAAAATCACAAAATGTCAAGGCAACCCAGCTTCCACCGAAGGCGCGTCCGGAACCGCGAAGTTCACGCTCAATCCTACGGATAGTGGAAGCACTATTAATGTGTCGAAGGGACGATGGGAGGGTTGTATCAGGGCGGCGAGGGCTACTTGTCCGACTGGAGGGTTTGAGAGTACTTGTATTGGGGGTGCTACGCCTAGTGGGGATGTGAAATTTACGCTCTCGGCGCAGTAGAAGGAGGCTTTGGTGACGATGTGTGTGTTACAAGTGTAGTTGTTGGATATGCTATCTATATAATGACGAGGCCGGTTTCATCTTGATTGACTCTATGTTATGCCGTGGTGAAGTATTGATTTTGTGGAGTGGCGATACGTCGGAGTGCCAAATGCAGGATTGGGGAGAGTTTGGACAAGTCTCACATCATCTCAGCCGAAGCATTATCTTGTGTTGTGTGGTGCTCAAATGACTTGTCCATAGTTCTCCAAAAAGCTGCCGAGGTGCGAAGTCGAAGCGTAGGAACAATGGGCGAGGTTGAGTGTGTTACACCTTCTTGACGAAGGGGACATAGTAAAAGATCAGCATCGGAAAGAATGAAAAGGTCGAAACTCGATCTTTAAACAGTGTAATGCCTCTATCAGATTACAACCCATGATAGTCATTATGTACGATTGCGACTATCCTCTGAGCAGTGTGTAGCACTATTTAACTTTTGAATCACTTGATAGTTTGACTATTATTCCGCTAGTTCGATCCTTGAAGAAAAGTCTGGGCAAATGTAATGTTATTTTAATTGGCTATCTACATCGCTGCCACTCCCAACCCTGTATCATGGACATCCAACACTCTCCAACACTATTTCGCAGCCTTTAACAGCACAAGCCCACTCAAACTATCCTTCCAGCTCTCCACCACATTACCAGCCCAAACCTCCATCTGCCCCGCATCCATCAGGTCAGCTAGTCGACCTAAAACACCGGCCTCTTCCGTGCCATTGACGGCGTCGAGTACCATATCAATCCAGCCGCCATCGTCCATACTTTTCTTGATGGCTGAGACTTTACTTTCAATCGCTTGTTGGAGCTTGGAAGTTGCGGCGAGGATGAGGGGGTTGTGTGCGGGTTGAGATGGATGGATCGTGTTAGATGCGTTGGAGAGGAATTTGCAGAACCCTAATATTACGAGCGAGAGATCATAGAGCGTATATAAAGTGTGGAGTGTGGTGCCGACCCTAGACCTCAATGAATTAGCTATGTATTCTTGAATTTCGAAGAAGTGCATCTTAGTGATTTAGCGAAGTAGGTGCGACCTTGGGTACAGTCTATGCAGACCTCTTGGCGTCTGTAATTCCATCTAAGGATATAGGGAGGGTGATCGCAGATGAACCCTGTTAAACAAAAATGCATTGTAACTTACGCTGGGGCAGAATCACAGATATCATTGACCAATTCCATCGAAGCTTCCAGAGTCTCAACGAGATCTTTATTACAGCTTTCTAAGAACGTCGGCAAGTTCTGATCATCATGAGTAGCAGGATTGAGAGTCGAAGTGATGATCGTAGACATATTCTCATAACAAGTCTTCTCAAGCTCTTCAGTGTCCGTAAAGTGATCTTCGGTGTGATCGCTCTTATGCGAAAAGGTGGGCGAAGAAGCTAGGAATGCTCGAAGTGACGCTTCCTTCTCGGCTTTTGGTGTGGTAGATGATTGAAACACGAGATTGGCTAGACGGTAGTGATTGAGATTTGTGCGGGTACGCGCTTGGTTTGGAGGAGGCGAGTCCAGAATCAAGTCTTTGAAGCTGTTGCTGGAGGTACTTCCGAAATTAGGGAACGTATCGTAATCATTTGTGTCCGAGATTTCAAACTTCGTGCTATCAAGATTGGCTATTGCGAATACATCAGCTCTGTCACGAATTCGGGACAATCGCAATCGGAAGACTTACGCAACAGATCAACAACTGCATTCGTCGATTCTATCGAAGATACCAGACGGTTAATTTTCACCCATTCCATAACAGACGACACCGTCGACATGGTGCACTTCAGTTTCTCTGACACCTCTCGCAGTTCAAAAATCGTATTGTAGCTTCCATGTTTGTACGACAGCCACGTATTCCGACTGATTTGGGCAGCAGAGCCTCGAATCATTTTGTGTTGCTTTTTGAGACTTTCGATCGGTGATCGGAAATGAGTCTCTTGCAGCATACCAAACGCGTGTGGGTGGAACGAAGATATTCTATCAAATAAAGTGTACGATAAGGTATCAAGCTGAATTTGCTTCAGGGCGAGATTATCGTACGCTCGCATTGCCATCAGTCCACTACCGAGCTGCTTGTACAACTGGACTAGCAGTAACCATATCTGGAAATTTGATTGGGAAAAGGTGGCAGCGTGCTCAAGCAGAACCACGGCTTGTAAGACGTACGCATTCTGAGCACATGTGAGAAGATCACTGCGATTGCGGAACCTGATCACATGGATCTTGATCAAACATGTTGCAGCGAGGACTGCTAGATCGTCTGCAGGGTGGCGATCTGTTGGTAATAGCTTCCAGGCTTCTCTTCCTCCTTCAACTGCCATTAGATATAGCTTGGCAGCATCCTCAGCATATACTTCCAGACATGATGAACAGTAGTCAGTACATGATTGAGAGCAACAAGGGCACAAGTACGTGAGAGGTGTTGCATCCGAGTGTTGTTTAGGGCGTTGTGAATGTTCTGTTGCTGGTAAATCGAACGACAGTAAGTATCTCAATTTGTAGACATTGATGTGTGAAGTAAGCTGTTGAGCTGTTTTATACTAACAGAGCGTCTCAGTAATAGTTTTTCTAAGCGCTTTGAACACGGTTTCGCGGAGGATCAAATGCTTTTAAGCAGGTCAGAAGTGTGACTCACATTATCAGGCTTAGAGAATGGATCTCCGAATATTTCATTCTCCAAAACTGCCTGAAGTAATGTCTTGCGATCCGTCGGACTCAGTTCTTGGACAAAAGGTTTGACGTCATCGTAAGCTGTCGTTGCGGATCCATATTCGATCAGCAAGTTTTTGACTACTGTCACTCTGTCGGGTGATGACTTTTCAGTTTCCAAAGAGAAGGGTGTACGACTATTAAATAAGATTGTCGTGAAAGCTAGTGAAGCGTTTCGTCTCCAGCTCTTGTCAAGCCCGCAGGCAGGGTCTACATGAGCTTCTGCTTCAGCAAGAATTGCTTTCTCGTTCGATCTGCCATTTGTTAGTGCATTATCGTTTGTGTTGACACCGATTCCGTTGCGAATACAGCGTATCATCGATATTCTCTACCAGGTATTGTTGGCCCAAATCCCGTAGGAAAGGGTGAACTTACGCAGTATCGTCTAAGTCTTTCGCCGAACGTATAAATGCGTCCCAAACGATCCAATCACAAAATCCGGTCTCCGACAGTTGACCAGCTTCATCTTTCGTACGCGCTCGTCTGAGCAAAGACTTAGTGGTATCAAATAGCTCTTGCCATTCTTGAGCAGCGGTCAACAAACTCAACTTGAATCTCCACAACTGCCACTCTCCTTTAGCAACGACCGACTCCGGACCTAGCTTAGCATCCCGAAGATATTCCAGCCGCTGCTTTGGCGTCCCAAGAGTTTCCGCGATTCTATGCAAGAGGAGTAATTCCTGAGGCGTATGTATGGCACGCAAGGGTAATTTGGTGGAATCCTGCCAAAAACGGTCAATTTTACCCGATCAAATGGGAATGTAAGGATAGTGCTTACTGCTGCCTCCTTGGTTGCGTTAGCCAGCTTTTGGATCTGGGCAAATGCCAACGAGCCCCATAGTTTGCGAGTGTTTTCTGGATAGCTGAGTGTCACCTATCGGCAGTTAACGACCTGTCGAATGAGGCTGCGCGCCAGACTTACGGAGTATAGGAACATGGTGGCGATGTTCCAGAAAATGTATGCATGTTTGCTTGCAAAGTTCTTCTCCAGACTGTTGGAAATCTATTCAAGATCAGATAAGGTACTATTTGGAGGTAGAGATATCATCGTTGGGAAATCGCCAGTCGCTGCCCCACGGGCAGGACTCTAACATACCTGTCGAGCATGATCAACATCATTTCTCGCAAGACATTCCTTAAAACAGTCCTTGCTCAAGTCTTCATCTTTCGGAGAAGCCTTCACACATTGCCAACGTATCTCCCCGATGATCCCTTCCCAGCTTTCTTGTGGTCCCGGTAGAATTTCGCCAAAGGCTTCCTCATACAGTTGAATCGTCTCCAGATCCTTGAATGTCAATTTCTTAGTGGGCAGCTCTTCAAGATGAGCAATGACCGCCGCCTTCTCCGATACGAGCGGTGACTTCGCCCGTATGAGGATCTTAAGAGCCTGTTTCAACAGATTAGCTACTGTGCAAAAAGCTAGCAGTATCTCACGTGACCGAAATCGCACACCAAGAATTCGATGACCAGCGCAAACGGAATATAAGACCACAGTGCTCACCTCCAAATAGTCCGAAGGCTTTTTGGCCAGTCGCTTATCCACCAGCTTGAGGGCTTGCTTCAAGTTATTCGCCTCTATAGCATTCCAGATCGGGACATCTTGCCGCTCCTTCATTATCTGGTCCGCCATTTTTCGCGCCCACTCCGAGTCCTGGCTAGACTCTCATGCGGCCTGCGTTTTGAATTTCAACACTGGTATCGATGTAGGGCCGGTAGCTCCGGAGATGGCGTTAGGAGATGTAGTGGAGGTGACTATACAGGTATTTTGTGTTGTTCCTGAAAAGTATACAGACGTGAAGCGAATATTTATGGGGCAGCGATTGGAGGACCCTTCGAGGTTGTGTAGGGTATTGTGGGAGAACCATACGCCATGTATGCGCGTACATATGTATTATTAGCAGATCGTACTCCAGTGCATCTTAAAGCACTCTATCACAGCTGTTGATTTTCTAGAATTTTTAACAAACATTTTGAGCATGATTATCGTATTCGATATCTAGCCAAGCCATATGCTTAGGACGGACAGGGTCATCAAAGCAACTACGGTCAGATACTTTAAGTATCCAAGATAGAGTAGATTCGACATTTCGCGAAACGGTGTCTTTTCTGGTACAAGACGTATTTACAATTTCCTTATCTCCAAATGAGTTGGCTGGCGCGATTACATTTTTCGGCCTTCATAACTCCAGAGTGGTATCCTTCATTTTTCCATATCTAACACTCGTCTTCGAATCGTATCATACATCTCATCTCAATCTCTCTTTCGATAACACCAATTTTCCGTATCATGAGAACCAACCCTTTCCTCTCTTCTCAGCGTTCCGATCGGCAATCTAAAGCTACGTCAGTGACGCTATTGATAACGGACAGTACAAGTAGTGGTTCCACCGAAACTAGCTCTGATATGCAAGTTTGTGCAACGTCCAATGGAAAGAAAGCGGAGAAGTGTCAATGGCTTGTCAAAACGCCGCTTTGGATCTGCTAGCCTCTGATATACCCAATAGGAATATATCGGAGGAGCTGTCAAAGTATGGGTGCATCGTTCGCATGCCTTGGGTCAACTCGGACAATCCAAAAGAGGCCATTCAATAATAAACAAGAATCTTCTTTGAACAAGACCGCTTGCTACCAATGGGAATGCTTCCTGATAACTTTGCCTGAACAAAATGAACCAGATCCATGGCAAAACCGGCACTCACCCATTTCTTTTTACAATCTCGATACGCTCTGTTCATAATTAGCCGCCGTCTTTTAAATCAACACGCGACCAAGTAATCGGGACAGCCTTCAAAGATAAGAAATTGTCCATCGTTACAGCCGGTCTCCAGGAAATCCCTGTGACACACACTTCCTCATATCCAGCTTCCCCTGCCTGTCTATAGTACGATGATAGGTCATCAGAGACCACCAAATTACCATCTCGGCTCTCGTTTTCAGATGTTCATTATACCACCAGTCCAACATTGCCTATACCAAATATCTGGAGGAAACACTAACTTACTGAAAGTAATCTGTGCACATGTCCCTATCGCCACCGTTCCGGTGCAAACACTTCAAACTTCGATCCGCCGCCTCCTGACATGGATCAAAGAACTTCGAGAAACTCTTACTGTATTTCGGCGTGATATCAGTCTTCTGATTTCGTCCTGCCGGTCCCTGATCATCCTCATCGTCGCCCTTCCAGAGTTCAGACATACCTCTCAAACTTCTCACTATTCTCCTCGCTCCAAGGCTCGGTACTCGTTTCTTTCACATCCTCCGGTTTCGACGACGACATACTGGACAAACCTAATCACAATTGGTAGGATCCTCCGCTGGAAAATCTGGTGGATTGATTTGTCGTGCCAACCGAACCAGCAAATCGATCTGGAAGACGGTTGTTGACTAGCGTCGGCAACTTATCAGATCATATGCCGACAGGGGTGTCTTATCGATAAAGCCACTTAGCGAGCGCAACTCGGGATGATCAGGCGCATATACAGTAAGTGTCCTTTTTGCACATTTACCGACTTGTCTCTTGAATTATGATTCACGGTCGGGTAAATATCGATGTTGAGTATAAAATTTGGAGTTTCTATTTGTCGGCCATGTAATACAGTTTAGCGGTACCCAGTGGAGGTTTCGCTGCTGTTGTGTAATAGTGTAGATAGGAGCCTTCGAGTGCAATGTAATGCTTCCAAAATCAGCCAGGGGAAGTCATGGAAATAAAGCTCCGAAGGAAATGCAGCACGACATCAAAAATGCAAAGCGGTGCAGGAACTGTACATTGGAATAGAACTCGTGAGTCTGACAAGAGCTCGGATGGTGAGAGTGAAGGGAGGTTGAGGAAGGACCCAAGCTGGCCTCGCCCATCACCGAACGTCTCAAGATGGTTATAATTAAGCGAATCGTGCGTCCGTTAACGGCGAGTAGCATTGCAGGTGGCCATTTGCCACGAGAGTAAGACTCAGGAAGTGAGTAAGGAAAGTTAATAGTTGCGTCGTGCTCTCTTTATCGTTTGATCTTCCAAATCGGGTCATGAGATCCAGCTGTATCGATACCTCCCCGCTCGTGCTGAGCCCGCAACACATTAGCCCTCCACACCTAATAACAAACTCCCTCCACTCTTGCTCCTACGTGTATCCACACTTGGCGCCTGATATGTGCAGTTTGGTAATATGTACTCCAGCTGGCTTGATGTAAGTTTGAAAATGCCGACGTGGTGACGCCGCCGGGGCTAGAGAGACCAGGAGCTCTGATAGTTGTGGCTAAATCAGACCAGAGCAGTGCCCCTGATTGGCATGAGGTTCACGACACGCGCTTGATTATCACGTTGTGCCGGTCCAGTCCAGTGCTCCCTAAGCCTCCGGCACCATCCATTTTGAGAAACAAGTTCCATACGTCGTCTGGCCATGACAGTTGCTGCATCGATTTCCGACCGTTCCAGCAACTTTGCTCGGAGGATCCAATCTTCGATCCTGAACACAGGGAGAACGCTCCAGCCCCAGGGGTAATTCCAAGAAGCAGTTTTGATGATAAGGTTACTGCGAAGGAAATGAGTGCGTGTCGATATCGTGAGGCCTTCTGATCCATAATACGATCCTGACGTTGTATGGGAACGGCAAAAGAAGGATCTAAGAAAAGGTGTGGAGGAGCTCGGCCAGGGCAGGCTGGATTGAAGCATCAAGGACGTGCAAAACTCACGGTTGATCAACCAGTAGCGCATTTCCTAGTTGGATTGAATCGCTTGACGTGGAGACATCAGAGTCCCAGCTTCCCGTCGAAAGGAGTGTGGAGGCCAACGTCGACAGCAACATCAGGTATAAAGCAGTTAATCGGCAGTCAGAGACTCCCGGCAGAATCGCCCCTGATTATTCATACCCATTGCTTCACTCACAATAAAAACACGAAGGAACGACTCTTACCTTCTCCAATATTTACATCAACTTCCGATCAGTTCCAAACTCGAAGAGCGGAAGACATCAGACAGACAATAGAAGGTGAGTGCCGATTCCTTTCTCAACTTCAATCCCTGAGAAAGGGGAAAGCTTTCCACCACAAATGTAGCTATGGTGGAAGCAAGTCGTTCATCAGACCCCCTTCATAGCAGATCTCTGTAGAAGTATCTGTCTGCCATCTTGAGACGGGTGCAGGCTATCCATGACAGCAAAGAGAGAGGATATTGTGTCAATGTCAGGTTCGATTGCTTGGAGGCCATGCCAGAGTGGAAGTCTTCTCTCTTTGGTACCTTCAATTTGACGTTGCTTTGCTCAGCCTGTGACACGTTAGTATACTGTCAAGCTTCAGAGTTTTGCTGCGTTTGACTTCTGATACCATCTTACTTGTTCTTTCCTTTCCCGATTCGTGACTCGATAATACTCAGACTAACGAATAGTAGACATACTCGACTACTGCTTACCGATTAGACATCTTCGATATGGCAACTCCTGACGTCTTTGGCCTTGGCACCCCTGAGAGATTCTACTCGAAGACCATCACCTCACCAAAAGTACACCCATCTTCAAAAGAGACACAAGAAAGCCTTAAGCGCTCGTTTGCCAAGTATCTCGCATCAGAAAACGCATCTTCTGCAGTCGGCAGACTCTTCGACTCTAGTAAGCACCTTGCTTATGAGGAACCAGAATATGTCCACAGCATGGAGGATATCGGATACCCGGCGAGCAACGGTGTCTCTCCTGTCGCGGTCTCCGAACCTTTCCGTCTCTTTAGCCAAGAAGCCGTCGATATTATGAGGAGTGAGATTCTAGATGATGAGGTCCAGGAGAAGTATAGTTACACATCCGATATTGCACCAAAGCAATTGCGTGGATATGCACCTGAGTATGTCTCTCCTCAAAAGAAACATATGCGGCAAAGCTAATTGTCCATCATAGCCATGGTAAATTCATTTTCGAGGCATGGAAACATCCTGAGGTTCTTTCCATCATCTCTAAAATCGCTGGGGTAGATCTTGTTCCCGTGATGGACTATGAGATCGGCCATGTCAACATGTCGCTTCCTAAGAAAAAGAACAACTATGATGATACGACTATGATATCCGAAGAAGATGACAAGCCTATCGTTGGATGGCACAGAGATAGCTATCCATTCGTATGTGTCTTGATGATGAGCGACACAACTGGAATGATCGGAGGAGAGACTGCATTGAGAACCGGAACTGGCGATATCAAAAAGGTTCGCGGACCGGACAAGGTGAGATCTGAATCCGTACAAAGGAAGTGCATATAATAACATCGCTTCAGGGCTGTGCCGTTGTTCTCCAGGGAAGATACATCGACCACCAGGCTCTACAAGCCTACGGGGGGCAGGAGCGAATCACCATGGTCACGTCGTTCCGCCCACGCTCTCCAGGCATTCGAGATGATACTGTCCTGACAACTGTCAGACCAATTTCAAATCTCTCTGATCTTTATGGTCAGACTATCGAGTATCAGCTTGAGAATGCGGAGATGCGAATCCGACGGATGCTTAAAGATGTTCGTGAGTCGATGAAAGCTGGTGCAACAAACGTACGTTCCATCAAAGAGTTCCTCAACTTTGAGATCAAGACGATGTCACATCTCAATAACGAGATCGTAGACGAAGCCTTCGTCCAGAAGGGGCATTTATCAGATGTCTGTGCTGAGGCAGCTAAACGCAAGTGCGTGGAGTAGGAACCTCGTCGCAATGGTTGGGAGTTTCGTTCAGTCGCTCTTGGATGTGAAGGCGTTAACTTGTCGCTGGGGATTCCTGCACACTTTGGAATAGTGGATTGCTCTCAGAAGTCGCTTCTGTTTGGCGCAATCGGGATATAGGAATACAGTCGCTCATGGAAAATGGTAGCTGCTCTCGGTAGTTGCTTTTGGTTGCTGAGGTTGCTCTCGCTGTTGGATATCGCAGTGGGTGTGGCAGGCATCGAACACACTCATTTCTTCAATGAAAGGGTTGCCTTCACATCTGAGCATTCGAACAGTCATGGTTGCTAATAATGATTATGATTTTTTTCTGCTTTTTGGGGGGTTGACATCTGTGTTTCCCTTTCTGATTGAAGGTGCATTTTGAAGCGAGCAAGCGTTGAAGCATTTTGGGGTCGTAGCAATTAATATCAACCAGTCGACTCTTGGCGCCACGATCTTGTGATATGTGGGTGCCATGTGCGTTTTCGAGTGCGAATTGCGCAATATGAGGGGTTCTGGTTGTTGGGGGGCTCGAAGCCGTAATAGTCAACTTTACCCCGACGAGGAGCGTTCATGACACCCACAGCTGCACTAGATAAGAAGGCCACATGAGCCACGTCGACGTAGCTTGACCACATTCGTCCTCGGTCTTACCCAGGCAGGTGGTACAATCTGGCAGTACAAAGTGACAGTTGGAGTCGACCGATGAGCGGAACATGACCGTCTCACCTAGTATCTAAATGTTCTTCTGCTCGAACACTCCCACGACGTTTGTAAAAAGCTTCTATCATCCTTTCTCCTCCAATCATGAAGCCTGGGCCCCTCCAAGCCAAGGATTGTGCTGTACAGGCAGGAATCGATGCCTAGGTGGTCGCCAGCCGAGCAATTGGCTATAGTTACGTGAGATGACTGCCAATGGACTCGGAAACGATGTTACCAATGGTTCGGAGGACCGTGAATGGGTTGTGATTGCTGGCACATCCTCTCACTAGAATTGGTAGTGGTAGGTTGACAGTTGGTGAGGGTAGGTGAAGAAGTCTGGTGGTGGTGGTGGCTGTTGTGATTTTGCCCTTGCAAGCCTTGGGCGGCAATCACCCCACGTCCGAGCCCAACATGGGAGGGATGCTCTGAAGTTCGTTCGAGTTGGACGTCGGAAAGCGGCACTTCGAATTGAGAGTATCAAGATGCCTCAAGAATTGACTGTGCGCTGTACGAGAAATCATCGTTTTGATGACATTGATGTGTAAGGAGAGAATACCCCTCCAGGGTGAAGTCGAGAACTCATACTAAGTAACACAAAATCACGTTACCGCGCATAGCTTGCAAGGATAATGCGATTACTCGCTCGGCTAAACTAAGGCGGCTCTGCTACTGCCCTGCCCTCCTCTACCCAAACCTCCAGCCCCATCTGTGACGTTCTTCATCTTTTCTCACCCGCGCAATATTCAAGAACATCAACAGCAAATTATAATTCTTCGAGCAACTCAGCTCCCGGAAAGCTTTGCGAACGCGAGGCTGTGATTCTCAAGCCGGGCGCGGCTTTTCGCTCCCCGTGCATGGTCTTGCCGCTGCGAATCCTCAACCCACGACCTCAAAGTTCCTAGCCCCCCGTATCACACATACTACGATACGACATGAGCTCTACTTCTCGGTCCGAAACATCGAAAAAGATGGCGAACAGAGCCAGTTCGCTTCAGCCGGCCAGTTTCGGCGGGCGAGAGGCAACTCCTATCATGACTCTTGGAGAAGTAGCCAAACTTCCTAAGAAGCAGGCAGAGGTAAGCTCGAACTTTGTAAACGTCTTTGGAACTTTTAATGACGAGACTGTACAGCTTGCTGTGGCATTTAAATCCGACCTCACGAATATGAAAACGTTGTGTACATGTTCAATATGCGATCAATTACTTTACGAACCTTGGACTTTGGCATGTGGCCATACATACTGCTATTCTGTTAGTTGGCGATCGATCTGGGTTAGATGTGTCAAGCTGACAATCTAGTGCTTGTGCAACTGGTTTGTCCCCAACAGGAAAAAGAAGACATGTCCAGAGTGCCGGACCAAGGTCAAACAAAAGCCTGCGCCTTCATTTCTGGTGAGGATTCGCCCTAGACTCTCCCGAATGAATTCAAGATTGACCCGCAGTGCTAGATCAAGCAGATCGTCGAGATATTCGTCAAAAGTAGTGAGCTCATGCCATCAGACGAAACAATTGAACAACACATGGAACGCCGTGCCGAGGAAGTCGCTGAGGTCGAGAAAGATAGAAATAGTCTTGCAGGACTATTTAAGGGCACATTCAAACAGAACGTAGCAGAATTATACAGAGACGAAGTTGATGGAGGAGTTATGCGTTGCCGAGAATGTGGGTTTGAACACGAGGGAGGACCAGAATGCGCGCATTGCGGAGCGGATATAATGGACGGGTTTGAATTTAGTGATCTGGATGACGAGGCCGACATAGACGACCTCGACTCTCTCTCTCTTGACTTGGATGATGTGGACGATGAGGTCGATGCGGAGATTGCAGAAATTTATGATCATGGTTTTCTTGATTTCCCACAATACGGTCATCCATATGTCTCTTTTCACCATCGCCACATTCATCACGCTCATGAGCCAATCAATTTATCAGAGACATCAGAATCGGAAGATGATGATGAGGACGCTGGATCGTTAGAAGATTTCGTTGATGACGACGAAGAGCCCCTGCGACGCCCAGGTCGTGCTCAGCCAAACAACCAACCAATCGAGATATCGGACGATGAATCAGATGAAGGCGGCGCAGTGTCGAATCGTATTCCGAGACGTAGAATTTCACCTATTGGAAGTTCTAGTCCCTCATCTCCCTCAGTCACTTCCAATACGGACGATGACACTGATGCTGGGGATAGTCTCAGTGAGGCGGATAGATTGGCCCAATCTGGCTGGAGTCCGTTGGATCCGGGAAATGAAAGCGACGCCGATGAACAGTTCCAATTCAGGAGAGGCTACGAATACACCGAGGACGAACAAACGTCTGAAGACAATAGTGATACAGAGACCATTGGTGGGGGTGGTGCCTCAGACGACGACGAAGATCGATCGCGCAACAGCCTATCAGAAACACCAACACATGGTGCTCGTTATCCTCCTTTCTTTCCGAGCGGGCATGCCCTAAATGCTCTTAATTGCAGCTCCAACGTCAGCGAGGCAGATGATTATGAGTCTAGAGCGGGCTACTCGAGCGCATATGACCGGGACGGTGATACTGAAATGAGCGTCTCCCCAAGAGCAAGTCGAAGTGTGAGCGTCTCGCAAGACTTTGGAGGAGGCTCAGTAAGTGATTATCCGGTATCGAGATCCAGCCAGAGTATGAGCCCTGCATCTGAAAGCGTATATGAAGATGCACCAGAATCTCATAAGTATGGCGAGCATAATCTTGGACTGGCCAATGAACTTCACCAAATTGACGACGATTCGGACACTCCACTTCGCCCTGTTCAAGCTCGTAGCCGACGAAATCGTGCTGAAAGTCCAAATGGAAGAGCTCGACAATACGACCCACGGATCAGCATGATATTCGCGGAGCACCAACAAACCTTACGAGTCGGGCCAGATCAAAGTGGGCTCGAAGAGCTCGACAACGAAATTCGGAGAGCCGAACCCGGCCTACGAACAAGACGTGTGACAGCCTATCGACACGAACCACTACGTCGAAACGACCCTCTTAGAAGTTCTCGGTCCCCATCAGCGACGAGAGTCTTCGCATCTTCCAGTAGAGCTGCGCGACCTCCCCGAAACTACTCTTTCGGCAGAGGACAAATTTCATGAACCTGTTATGAACGTATGGGAGTTTAGAATTTTATGCACAGGAAATTGCCAGGTGTTTTGGACGGCTCTTGCACGAATGGCATGGCATGGCACGGCACGGCATTTCTGATGGAGTTTGGTGCGGAAGCGGCAATACCTGGCCACAACAAAGATCGCCGTAATTGGCGTTTCCTTTTATTTTATTGACTGGTAGACTTACTAGTTTCTATCGAGATCAGGACAAAGAGTAATTGACAAAGTTCCACATGATTTCTACTCGTGACGCCTCTCGCGCGTCTGTATAACTGTGCAGTAGAACATTGTTGGGCGTTATCGTCTGATTCTAATCCAGTAACATCAAGATGGTTGGTGCATGCTAAAGAGATAACCAGGTGAAGAAGTAATACTAGCAGGCCATTGTTGGATACAACCGGCACGATGGGCAACTCGACATTCTAGGTGATTTGGTAGCTGGACTCACTATTAGACGCGTTTGATCTCCTATGATGGTCCTTACATGATGTTAAACGAGGTGTGATGGCAAATGTAGGTACCAACCAAGAGGATTCCGGTGGGCTTTATCAATTGTGACTTCTGGATCCAGAAGGTGCTGCTACATGTGAAAGTTCGAGATCAACTTGAGTGTGCAAACGAAACATCGCAACCGAACGTTACAATTAGTCACATTTTCCAATCGCATTCCAAGCAAACAGCTTTAAATTCTCCATATCAGGGTATATAACTCTCCACTCCATCCCACTCCCCTATAACCTCTCATCCTCCTCCGCTCTCGTCTTCATAATCCTCACCGCCCACTCCCTCTTCTCCTCCCTCAGCGTAATCCACACCCAAAACCACGTAACGAGCTCCACAAACGCCCAGGTGAAAAACACTCTATTCTTCAATCCCTCGCCCCACGCTGAGGGTATGTAGTTGTAGGATGCGGGCGCGGAACTGTAGAGGGGCGAGCCTTGGGAGGAGAGGAAGGTGTAGAGCGTTAGGGTGAAGAGGAGGAGGAGACGGGTGGGTGCTGGGGGTGTTAGAGGGATATATATATATGATGGTTTAATGGATAGGTAGGGGATGTACCTTGAGCGCCCCAGTAAAAGACGAATACTTCTTCGCGCGACGAACAGGCTGTGAGGTCGCTGATGCCTATGAATGCCAGTGCGGCTGCTAGGAAGGCTAGTGGTGGAGATGGGACTTCGAAGGAGCGCGAGTGTGGCTGTTACCGAAGATTAGCAGGGTCGTGAAGGGTTGGGAGGGACGCACCATGCCCATCGCCTCGCCGATTATAAATACGAGGGTTTGATCTGCGATTTGGTCGGGGTTTGTGAGGAAGAAGTAGGCGAGTGTTAGGTGGAAGAGGGAGAGGGAGGTTATTATTGTCATTGCGGATATGAGCGCCATGGTTGCGGTTGAGCCAGGAATTTTGTGACGAGAGTTGCAGGAGAGATTTAAATAAGATGGCAGGATTAAGGAAAGGACTGTGGAGGCTTGCGCATGAGTAATGGTGGTTGTCGTGGCAGATGTGATGTGTCTTGTGGAAGTCGTCACAAGGTTGATGCGCAGGAGAAGACACGAGCGCGTTCTAAGGTTGAATTTTGGAGCTCGGACCATGAAGTGAAAGCTTAAGTTACTTAGGCGTTATAATAATCCGGAATACGACAGGGGGACAAATTGACTGCCGAGACGATCGGCGTCGGCGCCGTCAAAACCCTACTCCGTACAGCAACTGCCTTGCCTCCTCAAAATCCAAAACCATTCCATTACCGCGATTCATTCTGAATTCCACATCACATCAACCACACTAACAATGACAGAACCATCACCAGAACCCCAATTCGACATCCCCCGCCACATCAAATACTGGAAACGCTGTCTCCTCACCCTCCTCCCAACCCAATACACCACCACCGACTCCTCGCGCATGACGCTCGCCTTCTTCATCCTCTCCGCCCTCGACCTCCTCAATGCTGGCGCAGACACCTTCACACCCTCCCAGCGCACCTCCATCCGCGACTGGATCCTCAAATGCCAACATCCGCACGGTGGGTTCTGCGGGAGTCCGAACCATAGATATCCAGATGCCTACTACGGGCCTGAGGCGGCGGGGGAGAGTATGGATCCGGCAAATTTGCCGGCGACGTATTTTGCGCTGTTGAGCTTGAGTTTTGTGGGCGGGTTGGCGGGTGTGGAGAGGGGGAGGTGTTTGAGGTGGTTGAGACGGTTGCAGCGTGAGGATGGGAGTTTTGGGGAGTTGGTGACGAGGGAGGGGAGGATTGTGGGGGGGTATGATATGCGGTATTGTTATGTTTTGACGAATATACGGTGGATATTGCGGGGAGATGTGGAGGGACCGGTTGGCGGGATTGAGGATGTTAATGTGGAAGCGCTGGTGGGACATTTGCGTGCTGGACAGGTAGGTCGAGCGTTTTGGCTGTTGTTAGTTGAATATACATTGATTTATGCAGACTTATGATGGTGGTGTGTCCGAGAGTTCTCAGCATGAATCGCATGGTAAGTCTTGCTTTTGGTGGGATTGGAGTGAGGTCTAATGCGGTTGAAGCTGGGTATACTTATTGTGCTATTGCTTCCCTTTCACATCTCAATCGCTTGCCTAATTCGAGGCCTCCTTCTATTCCCATGGCAGAATCTACGCAGAACCATGCCCCTGGTCTTACTGATTTGCCCGCGACCATTCGATGGCTTGTCTCAAGACAGGCCGGATATAAAGAAGAGGAAGAATCAGACGACGAACAACCATCTCACCACGACCAGCCTATCAAATTACCAGGAGTCTACAACGATCCTCTCACACCCGACTTATCACTCGAAGACGAAGAATTCGTCGGCTTCAACGGCCGCTGCAACAAAGACGTCGATACCTGCTACGCCTTCTGGGTAACTGCTTCTCTCGAGGTAACTCCCCCCCGTGTCCCCCTCTCCCCTCTTAATCAATGCTCACATATCCAAGATGCTCGATCCAACCTACACATCTCTAGTCAACACTCCATCCATACGACGATTTCTCTTCGCGCAAACACAGCATCGCATAGGCGGGTTTGGAAAGCACCCTGGTAGTCCTCCGGATATTTACCATTCGTACCTTGGCCTTGCGGCGCTGGCTGTTATGAAGGAGCCTGGGTTGAAAGAGCTGGATTCTGTGGTTTGTGTTAGTAAGGAACAGAGAGCGAAGATCGATGTGATGAGAGGTAGTATTGGGTGATGGCATAGACAAGGAAACTAGACATATCATGATGTGCGAGAAGTCCTTGTCGAGAAATTTCTAACTATTGGACGTGACCTCCAACCCGCTCTGAATATCTAGCGTTGAAGCTCGGGTTGCGTTATGTCAATGAATATGTAGTTGGCTCGAATGCTGAACCGCATTGGACTATGTGATGTCGTTCGGGATTTGCTATCCCATTCTAAAATGACTATCGAGCCTCTGGCGAATGTTGGAATGATTTGTGCACCTTCTTCTCACATGCTGAGGCACGAGTGATCACTTTCATTTGCCGATTTAACAACGACAGTAACATCATCTTACATCAATGAATGACCTGTATGCATGGTATGTCGATAATTTCTGCGATTGTCTACTTTTCCAGGCCGTCTTAGTTGCTTTGTTGCCCTCTGCTTCAATCTCAATAGCCTGCGTGAAAGAAGAGCAATGAATCGACACGAACATAGCCTTCTGCTACTATGTCCTCACAGCAAGTCATCACCCAGCTGTATGTCAGTCGTTGAAGGCCGACCATCACTTACACAATACTAATAACATATCTGCACCTCCCATCATCCCCTCGCTCACACTCCCGTTCGAAATCCACAAAGTCTCCATCCCGAACTTTGAATCCAACACCATGAATTGCGCAACGAAACCAACCCAACCGCCGATATTGTCCTTTCGTCACTCCAGTAGGCTCAAGCACAAGTCCCCATATCGCGTCGACAACATCACGTTCCTCGTACAAAGCCGCCAGGGTAGATCTCCTATCAGAATGAAGTCGAGACCCAGACGAGCAGTGAGGGAGTCGCCCAATTTCCGTTCAAATGGCGGTTCGTCTGGTCGGTTTGTGATCTGCCAGAGTGGTGCAGATATGCGAATGTGTCCACCAGTGAGCTGTCCGAACGGATCTGCGTTTGCTAAATCTACTTTTGCCGTTATGATGGTTGCTATTTCTGTTTATGTATTGGGATTCCACGAACTCAAGCATACCTGTGCTTTAATGGAAGCCCATGACCATGAAGGCGCGATATAGACCGTCTATCTTGGCCTATGCCTTGCTTTATTAACAGCACGAGAAGAACGCGCCATCACGCGACACCAGCAAAGGCTTTCTCCAGAGTCCTGCCAAATACTTATCGTCTAGTCTTTCTTGCGCATGTCTGGCCACTCCGGACATTGCTACCAGCTTATCGGTCTCGACTGTCAAGCGACAAGCAGTATAGACACCAACTAGGGCTTGCCACATCTTGCACATGCTGCCATATTCATCTTCAGAAGCTTTCAGTCTATGGTTCACAACGTAATTGTCAAACACGTCTATGTTAGTCTCGTCGGGAATGAACTCCATCACACTCATGTGGTTACACTCCCACGCCAGTTGATCGTCTCCGAAATGTAAATTTCGAGGAGCGAGAAACCATTCCTGTACGATCCAAGCTCTTTCCAGGAGATGACTTCCACCAACAGTACGGGTCCAGGGGATATTAAAGGTGATATAGTACTGTCCATCCCGGAGAACAGGATCTGGGAGCGCTCCTTTTGGATCCCAAACCAGATCGCATTTAGTAATGCTCGGGTAGTTTCGTGATGGAATGAATCCCTCGTTGTCGCCAGCCGCGCTTGTTGCAGCGATGTTAAGCCAGGAGCTCTGATAAACAGAACCCATTGTCACGGATTCCTTTTACCGGTCTTCTTTGGAATCTTGAATTATACAGAGCGAGTCGACCCAAAGATACTTAAGTATCTAGTGGTGCAGTACATTAACCGAGCTGTGAATTAAGCGAGGTAGTAATGAGACAATTTCATAAGATAGATGTATGAACTCACCTTACTCGGAGAACTCTGGCTACCTGTATAGCATCGATGAAAGTCTTTGGTAGAATGTCTATCTCGATTGACCTCTCTAACGTTTCAATGTTGGACTTCAAAAGCTTGTATGACTGCCTGGCTCCCCAGCAGTGGCTTAAAGTGCACTATCGAGAGTCCGAAGGAAGAGCCGAAGAGACCATCAATCGTAGTCCTGTTGATGAAGTCCCGTGTTGCACGTCCAAGAGCCGAGTTGGTAACACACGATCCGACTTGCCAGTATTACAAGAATGATGACTGGACTGGCATTCTCGCAATCACGTCAACGCTTTTGACAGTCCCTGAAAGGGTTCGTCGAAACGAACGTTGTGTTGGTAAGTGGTAGGATCTATGGGATGTTCTAGTCGACTATAGAGTCAACCAGATCCTGATAACTCACAATTAGCTGAATATACTTGGATTTGCGAGCTCAGTATGGGGATTCTCCACATAGACGGAACTGTGAACTCGAAGCATTTGACAGTTACCTGAACTCCAAGTTCCGATTCTTTGGGTGTGTTTTAGCCACGGTCCATACGCCAGATCGTCTGCAAGATACAAGCTCTATCAACGAAAGCCTTAGCCGATGATTTGTTCTTCCGGCTGAGCGCACCGTTCCGCTTTCCATTCCGTGAAAATTATACGACAAGTTTTGCACAGTCCCGTCGGACCCCAATTAGATTTCTTTTCAGTTTGGTCTTTTCGAATATTTTCCAAAGTCAGAGATTGTGATTCTCTCGGGGGAGATATCTCGTCCGCAGAAGCCATGGCGCAGGCTGGAAATTATAATTTATCTGAAGCCGATGATGAATCGAAGCAGGGCGAGGATGAGCGCCGAGTTCCTAGAATACAGAACAAAATGATTTACTCGAGCTCATGATAAAAGCAAGTTACTATCTTGCAGGTCAGCACTGCCGCAGGCTGCATTGACGCGGCTGCCAGCCAATGAAGACATATTCTGTCAGTCACTTCTGCAGCGGAATGTTATTCCAAGGTTTCGAATCCTACCCGGTGAGTGATTGCGACGTGAAAGTTGCGGTAGTGAGCGTTCCATTAAGACGTTTCCCGTAGCAAAGTTTGAAAAGTCTTCACTGGCTCTATGGATACGTGGTGAAGAGACCTCTCAAAGCACGTTTTGTCTTAGCCATGGAGTAGTTACGAGATCCGCGTTAACGAATAGTATTGATTGAGACTGCAAAAGGAGGAGACGCATGTCCAGGATGAGAATAGCAGGAGGCCAAGCTAGTCGTTGTGCAGGCTTCTCGACTTGATGAGATGGTTGGTGTCTGGTGTTGTGTTCCAGGTCGAGGAGTTTTCGATGTTGTACCAAGGTTACAGTCGCCTTCTTTCAACGGGAGCACCTTCCTCCTCTGACAACAGGCACGGAAAGACCGCTCGACCGCAAAGCTCACATAGCAGACCAATCGTAGCAAAATCAGCATCAAGCGCAGCACATCAGAAAAAATCACAATTCTTTTCTCCTAACTAGAATACATTCCTTCCTTCCCTCGCCGAAAGAGTATCTAAATCAGAGCTCAAAAGAAACACCATATGATGAGAATAAAACAGAAAGCAGAGGGGCATCAATTGTCCATTACTTCATATTCCCATTTCATATGTCCCATCCATGTTTACTAAAAGGTATTCTTTTCCTTTTTTGTTGATGTCCCAGGATTTTTCGCTAATCATTATCACAAAACATAAAGTAAAAGACCCGCTAGAACCTCAGCCCAAAAATAAGTAGTGACAATGTCAACCAGTCGCTTATTCGACAGTGACGGACTTGGCCAAATTGCGGGGGAAATCGACGTTGAGACCTTCGGCGACGGCGAGCCAGTAGGCCATGAGTTGAAGAGGGATGACGTTGAGGAGACCCTGTAAACAGTCGACGGTCTTTGGGATCTCGATCTTCTCGGCCTTTCCACCTGCGAATTCTTCGTCGTCGGGGTTGCAGATGACAATTGGCTTGCCACTACGTGCAATGACTATGAAACATTAGCATTCTTCGGTGTGAACCAGAGATGGATAGACATACCTTGTTGGTAAGCGTTGAGAGACTTTGCGAAGATCTCGTCACGAGTAAGAATCATGATAATTGGCAAGTTCTCGTCGACTAAAGCCAAGACACCGTGCTTAAGCTCTCCAGACATGACAGCTTCACAATGGAGGTAAGAAATTTCCTTGATCTTCAATGCGCCTTCCAAAGCAGTGGAGAATTGGCTACCTCTTCCGAGAAGCAACAGACTCTTTTGGTGCTTGAAAGTTCTAGCGCAAAGCTCCTTGATCGGTTGATCGAGCTTCAGAATCTCCTTAATCTGTTCAGAGACCTTACCAAGACCCTCCATAATATCTTCTCGTCTCTTCTGTTTCGATGCTCTATCCTCGCTCAAAGATAACGCAAACATGATCATGGCGATAAATTGTGATGTATATGCTTTGGTGGATGCGACACCAATTTCAGGACCAGCGTTGACGTGAACACCACAGTGGGTGAGGAGGGAGATGGAGGATCCAACGACGTTGACGATACCGACGGTCAAAGCACCACGCTCCAAGCAGTATCTCAATGCCATAAGCGAATCAGCAGTCTCTCCAGATTGGGAGACAAATACGCAGGTGTCATCACGGAAAACTGGGGCTTGTCTATCCAGAAAATCTGAAGCCAACTCAACCGAGATAGGAATCTCTGTCAACTCCTCGAAAGAACCACGGACAGCCATGCAAGAGTGATAACTGGTACCACAGGCGATGAAAATGATTCTTCTGCAACGGCGAATGGTGGAAATGTATGATCTCAAACCACCAAGGGTAACCTGCTTGCCCTCCACATCAAGACGACCTCTCATTGTGTTGATGACGGACTCAGGTTGCTCGAAGATTTCCTTCTGCATGAAGTGGTCGAATTTGCCCTTCATGATTTCTTGGAGTTCAAGTTCGAGTGTCTGGATTGTTCGTACGTTGGAAGAGCCATCAGCCTTTGTAAGTCTGTGAATGTTCAAGGAGCCTTCGTGAATGTGAGCAATATCGTCATCCTCAAGGTACATGACCTTCTTGGTGTGCTCAACAATGGCCGAAGGGTCCGAGGACAAGAAGAATTCGGTTGGCATTGGCGCTCCATCATCGGTCATGAAAGCTCTGGATTGCGAACGGTGCAAAAGTGACTTGTCTGCGGCGAGGAGGTTACCAGCTGAGAGGAAGTTTCCAACGCTCGACTTCTTGACCGCAACATTATGCGAAGCCTTCTCAGCAGGTAATGGTCCATCTTCGGCATATTCGACATCGACGAAATCGACCTTCATGCGCTTCTCGGTTCGGACACCAATAACGAGTGGAGAACCTTTTCTGGCAGCAATTACTTCATGTGGATAGTGGACGGACTTCATCAAGAGACCAAAAGCACCCTGCAACTCCTTAATCACAGCCTTGGCCAGATCTGTGAATCCAATCTCTGGGTGTTGATCATAAAGGTATTTGGCCAACTTGGCAATGCACTCGGTATCGGTCTCGGTCTCGAACTTGAATCCCTTGGCGGTCAAGAGAGTCTTGAGTTCTTTGTAGTTGGTGATGATACCATTGTGGACGACGGAGAATTCCCAGCTAGGGTCGGATCTACATCTCTGTATTAGCAGATGCTGGCAAGAGTTCTCTCGAGTCCTTGTTTACCTGTGAGGATGGCAGTTGAGACGGGATGGAGGACCGTGAGTGGCCCATCTTGTGTGTGCAATACCAGCGTGAGAGTCGAAGATCTTGGTCAAATCTGGTTTTTGCTCCTCAATGAGTGCCTTCAGCTTTACAACCTTGCCGACCTCCTTGAATGCGAAAACCTCATTCTTCTTGTCTCCGTCGATCGCGAGACCAGCTGAATCGTAACCACGGTATTCGAGACGGGACAGGCCGTTGACCAGGGTATCGAGAATGTATTTTCTGTCCTTCTCAACCAAGTAATTGATGCTATTCAGGGTTAGTATTGGGGTGAATCGATCGATTCGGCTTTGTACGTACTATCCGAAGATGCCACTGTTGCAGATTGTTAGCTATATTGCTTCTGTTTGTTGCTGTTCTGCGGCTGAAGGAGGGGTCCTTTGTACGTACCACATCTTGAATGCTGCAAGGGATAGAAAACGAAAGAATTGGCGGGGCGAAAATGGGGATTGTAGTTATCAAGAAACGAATGCAAAGACCGATGTGCAGCACGAGAAGGACAAATATGCGGTCTGAAGAGTTGGAGTTGGAGTTGGCAGATATGGGAGCAGGAAAGCTGAGGGTGGTGGGAGCTGTGCCGGTATTATATTACGAAGTATTGAGGAGCTGTCGGCTTCGGCTGATGTTTTTGTTTCAAAGACTCGCCAAACAACGTATCCGTGTCCGTGGCCGTGTCCATGTCCGTCGTCTCTCGCGCGGTCAGGGTTGGGAGCAGCTGTGGCGGGGAGCGCCACCACTCAGCGCTCGGTACTTGGAAGTACTTCGTATTTGGGCACTACTTCGAAGCACTTCCAAGTACTTCGAAGTACTCTACAGTAGTAGTGAAGTTGTCTCCGTAGTATGGGAAGAACCCCTGACGGGCACTTACAAAGTAATTGACTAGTTTCGTCTGACCGACGAGGCAGAGAAATGTCACCAGTGCCAAAATTGTCCAATTACATCTAATCTTTGGTGCCATGACTTTGCGGCTCCTCTTCAGCCCCTTGCCAGGTCTGTCCATATTACTTCGAACTATTACGAAGTAGGTCAATTACAGCAAATGTCCGCCACAGGGCTTCCATATCGGTCCAATCATCCGAAAGTTTACGAGCGCATTTATGGAAATCCCTTAAATCTTACAAAGTACCATATTCACTATGTAAATATTCACCATGTAAAAGGGGTAAAGCCTCTCGTTGTGATTGGTCGACCATTTGCGAGGCTCCGAGAAGCAACTCCACTCATATTCTGTACCTGTACGAAACTAGTCAACGCCGCCCTGAGCCAATCGTCCAGATAGGGTAACAACTTGGAAAGCTGGGACAGCAAAGCCACGATGGTAGCACTAGTGAAAGATGCTAAAAATGGCAACAAACATTGAATGATCGCCAGGCACGGAGTAGCTGCCCTGCACCATTCTTGACACCGGACGACGATGCACATTCAAAGGGAGAATGACGTACGGAGCCGAGATAATTCCGTGTCTGCGGTTCCTGCGCCAGAAGAGCCGTGAAAGTTTGCAAAGCTCGTACGCTACAAACTCAAATAAAGAGAAGCAATTCACGACGTTTCAAGCGGCTATCCACCAGATACCTACCATGTTTCTACGCTCAACTACGGAGTAAGGGTTATCTTCATAAGCGGCCGCTTGTCAGCCAACGGCGTTGTAGGGTACGCCCGCGACAACGAATAAGACCTGGACAACCGTCATGTTTGATACCCGAAGCCTTTCTACATCTTGTAGGACGGCTTCTGAGTCTTGACGTTCGAGGATTATGGAAGACATGTCGTACAGCGTAGATCAAGGGAAATGATGCCGCCATCGTGATACAGCATGGATTGAAGAACCTCGAAGCTGGGGAAAAGCGGGAAGAAATTGCTTCCGCTTCCCAGATGATGGTATTGTACAAAATGTCAAGCCCTTCGCTCGATCGTATGCCGCGGCGCCAATGCAATAAAAACACCCAATATAATCTAGAGCTTTTGGTATTCTAACTTGCCCTCCAATTTCTTCGATTCCGTCACCTTTCGTACAGCCTTGTTGTAGTCATCCTGGTTCACGGAATCTCGGTAGTCCTTGATAGCAAACAGACCACTGCATGAACGTCAGTTTGGGTAAAGGAATCATGCGCTGCGGGTACTTACGCCTCGGTAACAACATTTCTCAAATCAGCCCCATTGAGCCCATCACTCATTTTCACAACGCTCTCGAAATCAACGTCTCCCTCCGTGACCACACCTGCAGCATGGATCTTCATAATCTCTAGACGGCCAACCTCATTAGGCAAAGGGATTTCGATCTTTCGATCCAGACGACCAGCACGGAGAAGCGCAGGATCTAAAGTATCCGGTCGATTCGTAGCCATGATAATCTTTGTCTTGCCCAAGTAGTCGAAACCGTCCAGTTGATTGAGAAGTTCCATCAATGTCCGCTGAATTTCGCGATCTGCAGATGTACCTTCTGAAAACCTTCGTCCTCCGATGGCATCGATTTCGTCCATGAAGATGATACAAGGTTCATGCTCCTTAGCATAGCCAAACATTTCTCTAATCAGTCGTGCTGATTCTCCGATGTATTTGTCGACAATCGCAGAAGAAACAACTGGACTAGATTAGTATAGCCAATAGTGGATGAGGGCGATAGGCAAACCTTTCAAGAAATTTGTCTCCAGACTGCTGGCTACAGCTCTTGCTAATAACCTACAGTCTTCGTCAGCTATCATCGGTGAGTACTCTCAGGGGCGGTACATACGTCTTTCCTGTCCCTGGTGGTCCATATAACAGGACACCCTTCGGTGGCTTGATTCCAACTCTTAAGAACAGCTCGGGGTTCTTTAATGGAAGCTCGATGACCTCTCTTAATTCTCTGATTTGCTCGTTCAACCCTCCAATACCACCGAAACTGACTTGCCCCGGATCTTCTAACGACATATTGTAGACAAGTGGATCGACTTCTCGTGGTAACATCCGCATAATTGTAAGAGTGGTCATATCGAGAGCGACTCTGGTTCCTTGCTTAAGTGCTAATTTATCCACCTTCGATCTGCAGCCGACAACATATCGGGGACCTGATGAGGCTTTGACGATGACTTTAACATGGGATGTCAGATATGATGAGCTATACTTGTGACACTAGTTGCGACTTACATCTCTCATCATCAAGCTGTTTCAAAACCTCCCCAATGATCTGTCCAACACTCTGCAGAGCTTTGATATTCTCCTCCGTGTGATCGAAGTCCTTCTGTAACCCCTTGATATCCTGCCGTAAAGCTTTCAACTTTGCCTCCCATTCTCTCGATTCCAGAAGCTTCGTCTTGAAGGACTGGAGCGCATGGGATCGCTCATCGTCAGCCATGTCGTATTATCGTATTAAGGTCGAGACGTGGAGAATTGTAGGAAATCAGTAGATCTGCGAAATGTGTGTTGTGTTCACGGATTAGACTGGGGTTGCAGTGGTCAGGCAGGATGTGTGGTGTTGTAGCGATGGAGCTCGAAATCGGGAGGCTGCCAGACCGCGTCGACTTTTGGGGCCTGTGCGCTCTCACGTGATGTAAATTTTCTACCTCCGGGGTACCTAGGTACTTCCCACAAGGTCACGTCCAAAATATATTTCTTTACAGCGTTCTTTTCAATGCTCATTCTTCCTTACCGTGAGTGATACCTGAAAAGCAGACATGGAAAAGTAGACATCAAAAAAGAAGCTTTCCTGTCAACCTGAGATCGCTTAATCCCAAGAAAGAAGCTCTCACTTACTAAATATTGCCCGGTTACACTAGATGTCGGGTGGGGCACTTTTCTTCTGATTCTCGTGGTTCCCGATATGTTCCTTCGGAGCCTTTTCTTCTTTAAATAGTGATAGGCGGCAGGGTTCAATTGCTAGCTTGCATCTGGAGTAGAGTCAGTAGACATTAAATCCCTTGGTGTGATGTTTGTCGTCAGATCGATGGCCCGAGGCGGTCCCCGACAGTAGCAGTAGTACACGTGAAGCAGTTCCCATCTGCAATAGCAACTTCAACCCGCGTATGATAGCAAGACGAGCTTTGTGTGGTCAGAAGAACTGGAAGGCCCTCTCCCTCGCTGGGCGTTGATAAGTGTCGGCGAGAAAGGACCGTCTTCATGCGGGAGGAGGCTGTCGCCGCAACGGAAGAAAAGAGAAAAGCGGCGGGTTGAATAGCGATTCTCTCAGCGTCAAATGGCATATTGTGAGGTAATTTTCCTAACAAAATATGTACTTCCCGTAACACACCCCAAGCAAGTCCGACCAATACGTAACGAACTCCACGACTGCCCATGAAATAAACGGTAATGTCTCACCTCAATTGCGTAAATCAACGCGGAGGCCGCTTTCTCTGACCACCGATGGCAGGTCGTGATGACAGGGATCCCCACCAACAAGCACTACTCCGTAAAGATCTCAACCTTGAAAAACTACCCCTCCTCACATCCTCTTTGCTGTCGACTCATTCTCACGCCACGAACACCAGGTACGTAGTTTATTGTTCTCTCTTCAGCCAATTGAAGAGCTATCCACACATATCCACACATACCCATCAAACCTCACACCCTCATTGTCCCAAACGTTGATACTCGCGTGGCCGATCTCGTTGTGACTCCCCCACCTCCAAAGCCCATCTTTTCTTTTCTTCTGCGCGTCACGGACTGATAAAATCCCTCGCAGCACAACCCACAACAGATACAAAAGGTTCGCTCGCATCAATACACTGCTCTTTCCCAAACATATCCATCATCCGATTGTTGGTTGCTGACGGTTCATTCATTTCCAGAATACTAGAATCATGGCAATTACCAAGATCCACGCTCGCTCCGTCTACGACTCTCGCGGAAATCCAACCGTTGAGGTGGATGTAGTCACCGAGACTGGTCTCCACCGTGCCATTGTCCCTTCCGGAGCTTCCACCGGTTCGTATCGTCGTTCCAGCCCTCTCATGTTCCAGCTGATTCGAGCTATGATATAGGCCAGCACGAGGCTGTCGAGCTCCGTGATGGTGACAAGAGCAAATGGGGAGGAAAGGGTGTGACCAAGGCCGTTGGCAACGTCAACGAGATCATTGGCCCAGCTCTCATCAAGGAGAACATCGACGTCAAGGATCAATCCAAGGTCGATGAGTTCTTGACCAAGCTCGATGGAACTCCAAACAAGGGAAAGCTCGGTGCCAACGCCATTCTCGGTGTCTCTTTGGCTGTTGCCAAGGCTGCCGCTGCTGAGAAGGTAAATCATTTCTGACGGGCTTAAGAACAACGAGATTGACTTCTCCAGCAAATTCCTCTTTACGCTCACGTATCCGACCTTGCCGGCACATCCAAGCCATATGTCCTTCCAGTTCCATTCATGAACGTGCTCAATGGAGGGTGAGTTGAAATTGGGGAGCTAAAACAGACAAGTACTGATATTGAATAGATCCCACGCTGGTGGACGCTTGGCCTTCCAAGAATTCATGATCGTGCCATCGTGAGTTTAATCTTTCTCGGCAAAATCGACTTGACTGACATGTTCCTGTAGATCCGCACCATCTTTCTCGGAAGCTCTTCGCCAGGGTGCTGAGGTCTACCAACTTTTGAAGGGTCTCGCAAAGAAGAAGTACGGACAATCTGCTGGGAATGTTGGTGACGAGGGTGGTGTCGCTCCAGATATTCAGACTGCTGAAGAGGCTCTTGAGCTTATCACTGCTGCCATCGAGGCCGCTGGATACACCGGAAAGGTCCACATCGCTATGGATGTCGCATCCAGCGAATTCTACAAGGAGGACGTCAAGAAATACGATTTGGACTTCAAGAACCCAGACAGCGACCCAGAGAAGTGGATCACCTACGAGCAACTTGCTCAGCAATACCAGGATCTTGCCAAGAAATACCCAATCGTCTCCATCGAGGATCCTTTCGCCGAGGACGACTGGGAGGCATGGAGCTACTTCTACAAGACCTCCGACTTCCAGATCGTTGGTGATGACTTGACCGTGACCAACCCAATCCGCATCAAAAAGGCTATTGAGCTCAAGTCTTGCAATGCTCTCTTGCTCAAGGTTAACCAAATTGGCACACTTACCGAATCTATCCAGGCTGCTAAGGACTCTTACGCTGCTGGCTGGGGTGTCATGGTTTCCCACCGATCTGGTGAGACTGAGGATGTCACCATCGCTGATATTGTCGTCGGTATCCGAGCCGGGCAAATCAAGACTGGTGCACCAGCCCGATCTGAGCGTTTGGCCAAATTGAACCAGATCCTGAGAATTGAGGAGGAGCTCGGTGACAAGGCCGTATTTGCAGGTGACAAGTTCAGAACTGCCGTTAACATGTAAATGCCAACACGACTTCGACCGAGGAGGCACCAGAATGGTTATTAGCAGGCTTGTGATCGTTGGCGAAGTGCGCGCAGCCTCGGGTTCGTTTGATGCTTGATATTATATATGAAAACAATGAAAAGTTATACCATCATCGTTACCCCGACAAGTCTGCTATTATAGCTTATTTCGTCACACGTGGTGCCAACATTCCTGTAATAACACTGCCTGAAACCCCTCCAGCGGCCCTTCACGAAGAGTGACTCCTGCTGTGCGCACAAAGACCCATACGGTAAAGCTATTACTCATGGCATGGCACTTTCGGTTGTCGGGAGTGACTGCTTCTCAAACGTGATGTCGAATGCATTCAAATACACCTAAAACCCTCACATTGAGCTCCCTAGGAAAGGATGGAGAAGAAACTTGTGATTAATTAGAGGTGTGGAGGATGCTTGACGAGTTGAAGAGGTCACAAAGCAAAGATGAATAACCACTTAAGTATATAAAGAAAATGGGTTTGAGGATGAATTAGGAGGATAATGCTTTGTCGGGCCGGGAGCCAATTAAAACTAGACCCCACTGGGGATGGTGGATGCCCAACTCGCAACCCTACGCTACTTCCGCATTCCTCCATCCCACAATCTTGAAAGCCAACTTTCTCCCAACACCAACGTCTTCGAAGAAATTTTGATCTCATCAGCTCCTCATCGCCGTAATTAGATCTGCACGCACCTACAAACCATCTGTCTGCCACCAGAATAAAAACCATCAAAATGCCTGAGAAATGGGGTAAGTGGCCACACTTTCTTCATTCGCGCGTCGCGAATTTATCGCAGGAGGCGCACCCTTCTCTCTTTATCTATTTTGAATCCCGAGATATTACAACTACAAATTGCGACTCGGTCATGGATCGACGCTGCAGGAGACTATGCACAGTGATGAATTTGTAGGCTCCATATCGCTGACCGCTACTCAACCGAGCAGATGAAGAAGAGGACAGCAGTAGCACTGCTCCGTCATCACCCCCTCAAGCCGCGACAGGCGGCCCCAGACGTGGCAAATTCGACGACGAAGAAGAGGACGACAGCGATGTATGTTCTACAACATGCGACCGGCACGAGAATTCCACTGATCAGGAAATAGGTTTTGGACAGTTGGGACGCAGCAGAAGACTCCGAAGTCGAGCGTGAGAAGGCCAAGGTTGCAGCCCAAAAGAAGGCCAAACTCGAGGCTGAGGAGAAGGCGAATAAGAAGTCAAAGGCCCAGCGCGTCGCCGAAAGACAAGCTGAACACGCCCGCCAACTCGCAGAAAGCAGTGATGAGAGCAGCGAAGAGGATACCGCGACACGGAGGGAGCGTCTCCGCCGAACCGAACAAGAGTCCGACTTGAAGCACGCGGAGGATCTCTTCGGGAACATTGGTATTAGCAACAGTCGCAAGGCTACCACTGCTGCCAATGCCGTTGTAGTCAACTCAGCCGATCCTACCGCGACCGTCGACCTCACAACCCTTCCTCTGTTCGACCCAAAAACCAAAATTCAGTTCGAGAAGATGCGCGATACACTGGTGCCAGTTATTACCAATAACAACAAGAAGGCCCATTACACCATCTTCCTTCAAGAGTTCGCGAAGCAATTGGCCAAAGATCTTCCCAGCGATCAGATCAAGAAAATCGCCAGCACTTTGACTGCGCTGAGTAATGAGAAGATGAAGGAGGAGAAGCTTGCCGAAAAGGGAGGGAAGAAGAGTAAGGCCGCAAAGACAAAGACAGCATTGGTCGCTAGTAGAAACGTATCTACCAACGCTGATGTCAACGCCTATGATGAGGATTTTGGAGAGTAAGTGTTTCCGCAAACGTATTGGGCAGTACACATACTAATCCACGTTAGTGATGATTTTATGTGAAGGACAGCCGTTTGACAATAGCAGTGCGCTTCTGCTTGCTTCTCAGAGCTCCCCTTCACATCAGCAATACCCAAGCGCCCATGGCCGTGTCCACCAAAAATTACGCCACAATCGGAACATCCTCGTTCGCGGCGAAGTTGAAGCATTTCGAGTGGACCTCCCACTCAGAATACAGGCAACTTGCCACATCAATATAGATAAGGAGCCGGGGGAGGGGGATCTATTGGCGAGAACGTCAGATTGCAACAGAACTGAAGTCGGAGATATTGCAGGTGCCATTTCTTTTTGTCATAGAAAGCATCCATCATTGCTCGTAGAACGCGTCTTTTACACCAGCATAGTTTTGCTTTAATGCATTGATTTGGGGGTGGTGGAAGACATGAGCCACGAGGCATATGCATGGGATGTGGACTTGAAAGGTCGAATAATTGGTGTGCTTAGCTGTCATAGCATTGCGAGAGTATTTACGTCAATTTACAATTTTGCAGATTGAGTTGCTGAATCGGGCTGTGATATGGAAACATGGATTGAAACAATAAGGTGTTAATTAAATACTCAATAGCCTACCCCATGAAATGTACCCTCCACCTCATCTCGCCACCTCAGATAGCCTGAAACCCTACTACGATCATTCCCCCTCCAATTGAGCACTTTCCTCTCCATTGGCTCCTCTATAATCTCTTAGCCACATCTAGACGTGAACTTGCAACATGCGTCCGACCAAAATCGAATCGAAGGTCAAAATAGCTGAGCTTAGTACAATTTCGAGTGTATCACCTGCTGTGAGAGAATTAGTCAAGGGTTAAGTAGCTCTTCAAGCGTGACTGAGAGACAAAGTCAGCAAGCCAAGAGGTGCAAGACTTATACCTAAGCCAAGTCCGAGGAAACAATACCATTTAATATTACCGTTCTTACTACGCCTTCACTAACTCAGCTATTGCACCGGATAGTCGCATTTGACAGCTGTTGAACTCATCAAACTACGACATCCAAGTATCCAGTATCATAGACTTCAACAGGAAGACTGCTTCTGGCCATAGATAACCCTCCTTAACAACGGGACTGATCTCACCAGTGTGCGGAACACTCTGCAGAGAAAACCTCTGACTTGAAGCTATAGAGGAGGTATAGAAGATATATATAAATATGATTTGAGAATTGATAGGATCGTACGCTCTATACCTTTTGGTAGGAACACTTAGATCGGGTGGTTTAGGAAGGGGATTAAGCGAGAAGCGATGGAAGGTGCCGCCCACTACACTGAAATTGGAGTCAAACTCATGCGGTAAGAGCGTTCGCCTCAGGAAGTATACTGTTACCATTTCTTTCGTTGGGATAGACGTACTCCACTATAGCGATGTACGTCACTTCAAGTATGCAAAACAAACGAATGGTAGGGAAAGCGGCGGAATGCACTTGAGTCGTCTTATCAATGAACGTTGCTATAAGGCAACCAAATGCCGTCCACAAAGAAAGGAGTCCTATACAATTCCTTCTTGTGCTATTTGTTTCTCGATACCGTAAAAGCTTTGAACATCCAAACAAATTGGACCTAGTATCTGGGCATTCGTACCTTCGAGGACTGGGCCGACTGTAGATTTCTTAGACAACGATCAAGAACATCCAAGCATAGGTGCACGAATCATGATGTGAAAGTCGAAGAGTCATCGACTGGATCATTTGGTCGGGAGTCGGAAGTCTTGGTACAACCATCCGGCACGTCTTGTTCAGAAAGAGCGGGGCATTCACTGTAAATTGGCAATCTACGTCGAGCTAGACAGCAGTAGGAGGAAAGTAGTTCGGAATGTGAAGGATAGATTAGTATTAGCTGCGACAGTAGTGTCTGATTTATCCACATAACTATACTAGGGTATTTTACAGTAGGTGTCTCGACACGCGGGGAGAGGGGAAGTCATAACACATATATAAACCAAAACGCTTGCTCGATCACATCTACAAACTTCAACACAAACATATCCAGGTTCACATCCCAACACGCAACCCACAATCATGGCTTCTGAGGCGACCCACCAAGCATTGCCCGGTAACAGCGATATCCAGGAGGTGATACTCCCAACCACAAAGTAAGCGAAGCCAAACCACGAGAGATTTCGATTTCCCACATACTGACTAGTCGTAGATGCTACGAATCACCCATCATAGTCCTCTCAGTTGGACCAGCAGACCAGAGCCCTACTTTGTTGACGGTTCACAAAGAAAAACTACGTCAAATCCCCTACTTCGCCGCTGCTCTACGCGAAGATGCATTTATCGAGGGCAAGAACAATAAGATCTGTTTCGAAGATCAAGAGCCCAATACAATTCGTTGTCTTGTACAATTCATCTACGAAGGAGATTGTTTTCCGCGGTACGCTTCCAAGAAGCAGTGTACTCTGGAAGTTCCCATGTTGGTAGTGCGAGCTGTGAAAGACAGCACACCAGAGCAATATCGACCAGAACTCTCGTCCAGCATCGCGACTGGAGCTCACACTACAACCAGCAAAGCTTCTGAGGTAGTGAGATGTCTTGGTAAAGTTCTCGGTGCAGCTGAGTTCTTCGGAATGCCTGATCTGGCGGCACAAACTCTTCACAAGCTTCGCAATTGCCCTATTGGTGCGAAGGAAGTGGCCGTGCTGATCTTTCACATTCTCCAGGAGATCCCGGAATCAAGATCAACAATGCCCATTTATGAGTTCTTGCGAAAGAAAATGTTTGAACAGCATCTACGACTGTGGAAATGTCAAGAATTCATCTCCCTGTTCACAAGCCCATCTGTGCCAGCGGCCGAAATTTGCTCACTGATAGCTACGATGGGAGGGTCCCAAGCCAATCTCATGAACGGGGCGCTCCTTATATCTCAGGAACTAGCAGAATGCATTAGTGACGTCTCCGTCGCGGACTGCATCGAGCAACACGGATCAGATGAGCGCTATGGTTTCAAGTTTGGTTCTGCTTTAGCCGGCGAGCTCTTTGTGGTTTGCACCAAATCAGATGAACGGGGTCTTATTACTTTATCAAAGATCCACGGCGCGGCAAAGCTCGTGTATCCTGCGTCGGCGTTCATATTTTACAGAAAATGGCTACCATGAGTCGGCGTTCGCGGGCTGTTAATGGAAATGTTGGTATATGGGGTTGAGACACTGTCAGAGACGGTACAGTAGCCAACCCTGCGCGAAGAGCATTTGTCATGGCGGGAGAGCAAGGAGGTTTAGCTTGTGGTAGATAGCCAACCTAAAGAAATCCGTTTTCCAATTGTCAAGTTTACTGAATAGCAACCAGAGACTGAGACCAGAGAACCCGGGAACCATCTGAGTTCTCGGAGTGATAGGTCCAAAAGTCAATGTCCTATCAAGGCCGTAAAACGTGAGACGAATCAGATAGCTGAAATGAGATATATAACAGCAAACTGAAGGCTTATAATCTGGTTCCCCTCCTGAGCCTAAGGTGACATCTAGAAGGAATTATAATACATGGACTACCTCTTTAGAACTTCTATCCCTTGCTTGAGCTGCGACTCCTGCTCATAGACTTGCTCTGTTTACTAAGCTTCCCCTAAGGCTCGTAGATTGAGCTTCCTACTCGAATACTGTGTTCCTAGTATACACCGAAAGTATAATGTGACAAAGTAACAGTCCGTGTTCGATTTGCAATTTGAGCCAAAATGAAAACAGTTTAAAGAGGTGTTTCCACCATTAACGATATCAATTCCGCAGCGTCTTATCGCGCGTCTTCACAAACGCCTTCTATGCCACAACTCCATCCGATGCAAATTATAAACATGCCAACGCAACGCTTTTTCCCAGTTTAAGCATTTCAACACAAACGAAACTTTTCTCTAGACTCTAATATATGCACACTCTAAACGTCATCTCTCTTCTCTCCGTCCCGCTGGAAATATACAACACAAAGAAAAAACCACCAGACGTATAGTATATACAACGCCATCAACAACGTCTAGTCGCAGGATTATGGTTGAAATCAAAAGCCTGAATCATACCAACCAAATGTATCAACGCGCCAAAAACAGCGAAGATATGGAATACCTGATGGGAATTTCCCCAGATGTCAAAGGAGCCTGGTTTGAGGCATTCCGGGAATCGAAACTGTGTTGGTAGCTGTTAGCTCAAACTCAAATTTCGGATGCTTTCCTCTCGCCAACACTACCTCCTCAGAGGACACCGAGGAGAAGCTTGGATGGCAATATATACTTACGGCGTATATCATCGCTCCTGTGATGTATAGACACGCTTCCAGAACTAGCCAATACCAACCCATCTGCTTCGCGGCCTGTTCCCGTCCGAATTTTCGCGCTGCGTGCGTCATGGGCACTGCGCCGGAGAAGAAGATAATACCAAAGACCATCGCGCGGATGACTCTATACTTAGGTGCACGAAAGCGAGGGATCGTGCAAATAAGCCCTCCAACGATAGTAATCAAAGTGATCTAGACCACCAATCAGTCGTCTACTCTAGGTCAAGGTATAGGGAAAAACGTGACCAGACGTACCTCGATCGAATACCCAACCCAGACATTCCTCTCGCAATAAAACCCGTAATAAGTGCCAGAATAAACAGTCCCACAGATCAAGCCCAGAATCCCATACAGATCCAGCAATAACCAACTATGATAAACCTCCTCACTATGATTCCCGACCGTATGGAAAAAAGCACTGAGTCCAAAACACAACATAGCCCCCGCGCCAAAAGCCGCGAAGATAGCCAAGTCCGCAAAATCAGCTGTCTGATATCTTGGAACGAGTTCTAGGTATACGAAAAAGCCGAAACAGATAAACAAGAATGCGCCGATGAGGTGCGAGTAGATATTGGCGGTTTGATTATGGATATAGGACAGCGAAGCGAGAGATGCACGGTATGAATTCGTGGCTTTTCGATAGCCGGAGTGCAGGAATTCATTGTCCTGTTGCCAGCTTTCGAGCTCGTGCCAGGCGTATAGACGGATTTGATTTGCTTTGTCCTTGACGAGTTGAGTGTTTGATTTGGTGCGTTGGTGTTGAGAGGATTTGGTGTCGACCTCGCTTTGGCGGTGTTTCCCGGTGCGACGACGGGGACTCTTGCGTTCGCGTGGCCGGGCTGGGTGGAAGTCAGAGAGGATGGGTGAGGGAACCATGGTGTGAGAGATGCAGTGAGATTTTCCGGGGGAGATATATTTCAAGTGAGTGACATCCGGAAAAGTGAGCGTTTTTAAGAGGGAAAGAGGTCGCAAAGGTTAGATGGGTGAATATTCAAGATGACATGTGAATAACAAACATTGGGAGCTTGCTAAGATCGAACGAGTTAAAGAGCAAACGAGTGTAGCTGTCGCTTATGCGTGGAAAGCTGGTTTCAGAAGATGACAGCGAAGTGTTCAAGTTGCCACTCCATGAACCTATTGATTCGAGTCGAGGACTGGCGGATCTGGGTCCTTGGTGGTCCTGGGACAGTGGGAAGATGGGGGAGAAAGATATTTCGAAGTACTTCGTAGGATGATGCTTGGCACGCGAAATTGGCAGCGCCGGCATGGCGTGGTTCGGGAGCGGTTTGAAAGGAGTGGAGACACGGTGGCTGGCGTTCGATACAAGTACGGAGTACATACTTCTTCGTAATTTTGCTTTTGACAAGTCCGAGTTATTGGATGCGTACCTTGCAATGCAATTGGTCTGTGCTAACAAACAGCCTTGCATCTGGAGATCAGGATCAGGATCAGGACACGTCAACAGCCTTGCAAGTTCGAGCTGCTAATTGCATGCAGTACTCCGTACAGTATCGCAAAATCGTAAAATCAATTCGTTAAATGTCATCTATGTCTCATCTGAAATTCTATGTTGCACGCTTCCGTCACCTAGCAAAAGGTCACTTTTGTTTGACCTTCCCGTTGATCTTTGACTTTCCATTTGATTCCGCAATCTCATTTGCTTTGGAGGTCCCGTTGGTTTGCGCTGCCTTGGCTTCTGGTGTAAAGCGCTTGCGGATGGCAGCAATCATCTTGCCCAGCCAAAACACATTCAAACATTGAAGAATAACGTGCCCACCCATGTAAATGATGACCAGCCACGCAGGAAGAGCATGGTCTTGTCCAAACCTCATCATGTCCATGTTTGTGCTGAGTTTAGTCGTGCCAACATCAAATTGAAGTGCGTTCCAGGTATCCCTATAAATGTTAAAAGACGAGTATGCTCCCCAGACCAGTCGACAGCTGAAGAAGACCGTTATCAAGGCAATTCCATTATATAGTTGCGCTTTCGATCCGGTCATATTCAATTTGTCAAAAAACCAGTGGAAGTTCAGGAAAGGTGTCGAGAGCTCATAGAGCATGAAGACGCAGCCATAGTAGTTGAAGACCGGACGCTGTGATAGGTCAGTACATAGATTCGCCTTTCAACATCGGATGCGGGGGACAAGGGAGCACCTACAAATCCAAGAGTGTACGTGATAATACAGCTCGTCGCGTGGGTCAACATTCCCACTCCAAACACGTCGAGATATCGGATCATGACAATCAAGTCAAACAAAAAGTATCCCGTCGCAAAGGCTTGTACCATCGCAGCTGCCCCCGTGTAACCCCACATTCGCTCCTCGTGATTCATGACTTTTCTCTCGTCATCGGCGATTGTTACCCATAATGCCAACACACAAATAGTCACGCTCTGGACCATTGAGACACAATGCATGTTCCATCTCAGCTTACTCTCCCGCGATAGGCCGGTGTATTGTTTTGACAGGAAGTAGCCCGAGAAGGGAGGCGCGACGTATTCGAAGATAGTGTGGTATATCGCGAACGCAAAAAGAATCTCATGAACATGGAGAGGTAATGAATAGAGGTGCAGAGCGTTGCATAATGGTGTCACAGCCTGCTGAAGGAGAGGCAACGGCGGGAAGAACGGGTCGAGCATCGTGGTGGTAGACTAATTCGATTATATAAATAGAGGATAATCTACGGAATTGAGGTCAGTAAATGGCCGCGCAGTCCCCTCACGAAGAGAGAAGATTCGAAGAAGGTAACTCACATTCGGGCTCCAATATCAACACGATATCGTTGAGTAGTCGTCGTCGTCGTCGCGACCTAGCTTCTCCAGCTAGGACGTTGGAATGAAGGTATGTCAAGGGCTACTTGACTGCCTTTCCTCTCCTGTATTTGATATATATGATCTTAAATCTGCACATTCCGGTCATGGCATGAAACGCAAACGAGGGGAAACGAAGATAGAAAAGGCCAAGGAAACTGAGAGCCTGGTGGGTGAGAATGATTTCCTCCCTCCCACGCCACGGCACGGACGCAATCGAAAGAGCGAGCAAACACTTGACACGCTCGCAACTTTGATAATGCCGTTCGCCGTCTACCGTATTTCTGTGCTGCGATCTCACCAGCCACCAAGCAGCTGAGGACAAACGAGCGAAAGAGCTGAGATCAAATACTGTAACCTTGTGGATATGAGAGATTCCGATATGACATGGAGAAGCGGTGGGACGGTGCATACTGTAAGCCATACAGAAAGCCGGTGACCAGTCGAGCGGCATAGCCCCATCCGTAAAAAAGACCGTCTCGGCTTTCGATGCTGCTTCGAAATATGCAGGGTCCTCTTGATGGTCCACGAACGGTGGATTCTGACTCTTTGCCAGCGCTCCTTTGTCGTGAGACATCACATCACAGAGTGACCGACGACAATAAATCGAAAAATCGAAAGGTTTGCCTTTTCAGGTCGAAAGACATGGGATCCCGTCCGTCCAGAGGCGAGTCATGGAACTAGGTGTTTCTTGGTTGTACGGTGGTCATCCTCACGATAGTGTTGTTTTTTGTACGGAGTACGGTCGTTGGAGGGAGGATGCGGCAGATTCCAAGGTTTGCGAACCTGCTCGTACTCGCTCCGAGCCGTACTTACTAAGGAATGGTCGCATTGAATCAGCAATCACGTGTATATCAATGACCGCAAGCCCAGCTTCCAAACTAGTCTTGATGTATATTCAATTCAACAAGTTGTAGTTGTTTTTTCGTGGTCGAAATATCTTTCTTGATCTTTCTATGCTTTTCAAATCTTACAACGTCTGTTTTGTTCAAGTTGTATCTTGTGTTATGGTCAGAAACCACTTGATGACCATCACTATCTTGAACACGGGACGAAGTTTGAGCAATTCAAGAACTACATCCCTTCAAGCTGGCTCCTCTATTGCCTGCACGGTGTAAGTCCTACCGTCGTTGAGATGGATTTGCACGATGCATATCACAATTTAAATCACATCGAAGTGCAAGACCTCGCTCGCGAATTCAAAACAAATCAAAAACCTAAAGGAACATCATTCCCACGCATCAAATACTTTCTTTACTTTCGACCTTGCTTCTCAACTACCGAGAAGAAGGTGTCACACAGTCGCTTGGTTTGCTTTGCACGATGCATCCGCAAAACACGTCTCGTCCAAAACCTCGCTTACGAACCCAAAACAAAACAACAAAAACAAAACCCTCAAAACCATCGAAAATCCACGCAACAAAAAGGTTCGCTCCCCATGTTTCTCCGAAGAGATACTCTGGCAGAACTACGTCCTTGCGCGCTCCCCTGTTCCCACTGATTTCCCCAAGTGCCCACATACTTAAGTATCCCCCAATGGCCCACCCTCCTCTTCGCCTGTTGTCACACCCCGATTGTGCACCTCTTCCGCCAAGTGGGCACCAGTACCTGTGACAGGTCGGAACAGAAAGCGACAATTGAAAATTATAAGACGTGAACCGTTGGTAAAATCGGCGGCTTTTCGGCTGGGGATATCGGTGGGTCACTGTCGATTCACCTTTGGCTCTGAGTTGTTTAGCGAGAATTGATACTCGAGCAACACTTCCCGACTTCAAATATTCAAAGCCCGTCAATGTCTTTACCATGCCGGTATCGTTGCGCTAAGGACTGTTTATTGATGCTAGTCCTTTGTTTCAATACTTCTAGGAAGGATGACCCGTCTTTGCCAAACGTAGAGGTAACAGATCGAAAATGCTCGACCAGATCGCAGTCTAGCTCCTGAACCTGATTCTACGTACCGTGACTTTACACAGCAAGAGTCGACTGCTAGTAACGACGGGATCTTGACATCAGATGCCTCTTATGCTGTAATTCCTGACAACTCCTTCCACAAAAGTTCGACACCAGATAACAAGAGTATGCTGCTGACTTGCATTTCGCCATACCTCTACGGCATAAGCCTGGTACGTCTCCTTCGCTCAAAGTACGAGCTTTTATATATTAAACTACAATATAATGATCTCAAGTCCATCCCGCAGGACAACATCAGACACACGCCACAATGCTTCGCAGGATAGGAGTCCTGCGCGAAGGCTGACCGCTCCTACTCCAAAAAGAGCAGCTGTCCCTAAGTTCAAGTCGTAGTACAGGGTGATCTCTCCCGCGAAGTGCTACTGCCAGTATGCTACTGGCGATATTTTTTTCTACCACGATACCGACGGAAGTAGCGTGACATTGGTACGTGAAACGCATATGCCTCTCTGGGATATAGTGAGGGGCAATATAGATTTCCTGAGGCGCCTCCTCACGACCCATCTACACATCGAACAGTGACAAGACACCGTATAATAATCGCGGAAAGGAAACTACAGTGACGTAAAGCAACTAATTGGCATCACAGATCTTCACTAGATATTAGGCATCTTCGATGTATGATCCAAACGCTTCAGAACTTGTGGGTATGAACGGTCGAAAGATGAGAACCTAACAGTGGATAAATGACAAATGGCCTCAAAGCAAGATTGTGTACGAACAACATTTGAGAGATCACTATCACTTATCGGTAGGTGTTGAATTTGTTGTATCGACATTGCTTAAGTAGTAAAAACTTTGTAATTCGTTCTCCGCCCATAATTAATGTCTTATCTCATGTCGTGCTGGACACAATATCTACGATGCTCTCCGCATCTACCAGCTATCATCAGATAATCTCTCAACTCAATTATTTCAGTCTTTTTTAACTTCAACCATAAAATTGGATCAGAGGGTGTACGACTACGCGTTTTCGCCTAATTGCTGCTTCCTACACTAAACAAAAACAAAAAAGCATGTGCCTATTCTGATTTCTCGTCTAATATACACTAGTTGTATGTATACAAAGGTCACAGAACCATTGTGATGGGTATCCATTTCTTCCCAAACGCCATGATTTCCGTTCCCATTTTCCATTTTCCATTATCAACATGAATACCTCATATTTACTCTTCGTCATCACATAGACCGTGATCACTCACTCTAAGCACGAGCTTATCTGCGAGCAGCAGGCTTATAGTCGTACCAGCTCAGGGATTCTGTCTCCATCCTTTCCCCTGGTTCCGTGTTTAGTGCCATAGTCAGGTCCGAACCCATGGCATCGTCCTCATTGACAGGAGGTACTGATCCTTGGCGACCCAAGAGTGGTATACTATTCAAAAAAGGCAGGAGAATCCGGTCTGGTGTTATGACTAGTCCAAGAGCGCTTGTGTTTCGCTGCTGAATGGTGTAGTCTCCTTGGGCAGCGCCATCAGCTGCAATGTTACGGGTAAGGCTGACTTGAGCAGAATTTGCTGCAGCTCCATCTCGCCCCGACACCATTTTCCGGTCCTCATCTTTGCGGTCTAGAGTCTCAGAGTTATTCGTTCCCATAAATGGCAATAAGGCCTTCATCCTTCGAGCGAACCTTTGTGGAATCCGTGTTCGCCTTGCGAGGTGTTTTACACAGCGTAAGACTGCTTTGAAAAGTCTTTGATCGTCGCTCTCATTGTCAACTTCTGGAGAGCAATGTTCCATTGGGAAGCGTTCGATGTCACGGAACCTGCTGACCAGAACCTGAGGCTCTGTCAACTTCGCCAACTGATCACTACTGGGGACATTGCCATTTGGTAGATCCAGGAATCGAACATTTCGAATCCAATCGTACATGACCTGATCGTCTAAAATGCTTTTGCACTTCTTGTGTTCCTCAGAACTCATTGATTCTCGCCGAGTGAGGATCACTTCCTCTATGCTTCCTTTAAGAACCAAGGTCTCTACAAATACCGGTCGTTTCTGACCAATACGATGTGCTCGTTTGATGGCTTGTGCTTCAACCTGAGGGTTCAATATTGGGTTCATGAAATACACCCGGGATGCGGCACTAAGATCAAGTCCAAAAGCTGCTTGCGAGACATCCATGAGTAGTACTCGAAATCGATCAGAGCCATTGAATAGGACGACAAACTTGGCTCTCCGCTCGATACTGATCGATTTAGCATAGATTCGATGCTCGATCCCTAGTATCTCTAGGGCTTCTGCAATATACCAGCCTACATTTTCCGATTCGTAAAAGACAATTATCTTCTCTTCTGCTTGCCAGCGAACAACCTGATCCAGAAGATAAGACAACTTTGCGGATGCCGTTGATACCAGTCTTAGAGTATTCAATGCGGCATATGATGCGGCAGATGATCTTCCGGGCGGCTTTGGTGAATCAGGAGTTGCTGCGGATGTTGTTGGAGCAGTATTCGAGGCCGGAAGACTAGAATTCTTATATAGACTACTACGATTTGATTCTTGTGGCTGAGACCTGATGGTAGCCATACTCTGGTGTTGGGTCACACTCCTCGACGGAAATGGGGGAGCGCGAGGAGCTGGTATCTGGGAAATGCTTTTAGTAGATCTGGCTCTCTTCTTGGGACTGATATCGTCTCCTAACGCAACGCCACCAGCCAGGTTGTTGGTTGTACCAATGTCGATAGTATCGGGAGAATCTTGAATTTCACGGAGCATCAGCATTCTCGCAGCATTCCCGGCGTTGACTAAACCGTCCAAGAAGTTGGAATCGTAGTGGCTCATACCGTTCACATACTTTTGAAATGTTATAATTGAGGGCGGACTCATCAAGGTAAGATTATCAACACTCCCGTCAATGCTCCAAGAGTTTCGAACGTCTTTTCGTAGATTGTTCTCAACGCACATTGGCAGGTTGTGAAACTTGCTGATAAACTCAGATAGGCGATTGTCAAGCACAGCTTTGCCGTTACTGATTGACATCTCTAGTAGAACTCTGTCTGATGGGCTGATCCAGACCTCACCATTATCTAGAAAGCGTTGCGAGAATTCCATTGTCTTTATGATTGCAGAATGTGTGAATCCAGACCAGAAGAAGCATGCTTGGCGCAAATTTGATACTAGTAGCTGCAATGACTTCAAAGAACCTGGGTGGAAAAGGTAGTCGGCATCTCTTCGTTCCGAAGTGACGGCATTGGACACAATCATCATCGAGAAAGTGTTCAAGGACAGCTTATCTTGCAGTGAGCCGTCGAGATATACCATTTTATGATACATTGGGGGAATTTTGACATCTCGCTGTACATCTTCGGGACGATGTCGAATGATCATGCTTTCCAATGTGGCTCTCAAGCAATTAAGGTTCCCGTGTGATTTAGCACCGTGTCGAGGTTGCATAACATGGTACTCCCAGGACGCTTCGTCATTGGCACCTTCTACTTGAGCCCAAGGTCTTGCCTTCAAGTAGAAAGACGCAATGTTCCCAAGTTTCTTCAAATCTTTGCGCTCTTGCGCGTTGAAGAGATCATCAACCTCTGAGGCGCTCTTCGTCAGATGCTCTGCGTTGTCCGAGAAGTGGTTACCAGAAGATTCCAAAGAGACTGGGGTATCAGAAATCGAAGATCGTTGTATGTTTTGACCAGCAACCTCAACGCCATAAAGTCCTTGAGTAGGCGTACCAGACACAATCCAACGAGCGTCAAGTCTCAATCCATAAATTACTGCGGAAGCCTCCGTCTGATGTTTCCCGTTGGCGTTACCGAAAGCGTGACCTTCGTCTGTAATCAGTCTTTTGAAATGAATATCTTTTAACGGCGATTGATATGTTCCCTCTTCCGCAAAAAAATTGCAAGCACGGGTCCTAGATGATCCAATGTAAGGACAGTCGCACGATTTATTGGAGATTCCACTACGACGTCCTTGCTTGTCAAGTCCGTCCTTAGACTCTTGTTTGAAACGCTCTTTTGTAAAGAGAATGATATCAAACTGCGAAAGTTCTTCAGCCGGCGGCAAACATTTGGTGGATTTGTCCATGACGAGTACACTCAGGGCTCCAGGAGAGGTGTGTTTCTTGATTTCCTCCTGCCATTGCTGAACCAAATTGCCAGGTACTACGACCAGGGTAGCAGTTGACAGCCAAATCTTCCTGGGGTTAGTCATGACAGGTCGACGCATCTCTCGCTTTGGCTCAGGGCTGGGCAAATAATAGAAACCCGCACCTTCTTTGAGTGCTTCTCTACATTCAGAAAATTCATAACCATGTGCCTCCTCGGTAGCGAACCAAGTTTTCCAAGGAGTTCCAGTGCGACCTAGGGTGGATGCACACATCTGCCTCAAAGAACCTACCTTTTTACGAATTGGTATGGTTCCTACCGAGTATTCAGCGGGTATGCGTGATGATAAATCTTTCGTGGCCAAGATCAAAGACAGGCAGATCAATGTCTTACCCAAGCCCATGGTCTCCGCACAGATCCCACCTTGAGCAGTCTCGTAGGTTCGAGGGTCCAATAAACAAGAGCTAGCACTAATGTCACAGTACCAGGTGCCACCTCTCTGATCTCTCATGCGAGTCAACCTAGGGTCTATAATCCGAGCAGGTTGAGCCTCGCGTTGAAGCATCAAAGCCGCAGACCGACATTGGTATGTGTACATCGATGTTTTTAGGCCCGGGATATCACTCTTGAGAAGATTGAGCATGGCGCATCTAGCATATGGGTCGGCAACTTCTTCAATGTTTGGATTTGGCGACGGAAGATTATTGAACAAGTGAAATAAAGACGGATCGTCTTTTAGATTATCGTCATCCAATGAGGAGTCCACATGAACCATCGATCTTTCTTCGTCCCACTGGCCGTCCCATGTGGCTCTAAGAAGATCCAATTGAGTAAGTAAAAGCTTCATCGACTTTCGTAGTGCAACGTTCGCTCTTGTTATTGTGGCTCGGCCCACATCATCAGGTAAGATGTACACACGGAACTGTCCACGTTCCTGGTCCTGAGTTCTCAGCTCCATTCGAATCCACCCTTCCGCACAGAGACCGCGATATGGTCTGAGTGCAGGAGAATCAAAGAGTGCTTCCTGAAGACCATTGTCTAGAAACCTCCCACCATGGCCATTATAAACATCCTTCGGAGACCAGACAGCAGCCCATTCTCGAAAAGCTTGCCATGTTTTCAAATTCAAAGTTGTGTCACTCCTCCAAAGTCGAATACTGCCTGCAGGAATATAGTTGGCAATGTCTAAGACATGATTGTGATGCTTGATGGCTGAACTTGGGATGGCCGGGGGTGAGGACGTGAAGCTGGTATCCGAAAGAGTCTGAGCTATCGTAATGGTGTCATCTCTTCCAGGTCCTGTAGTATGATCGTGACTTGTCTGCATTCCGATCCATTGTTAGCCTATGCTTACACCAATATATATTGGGATTCATTCACAACACAACATAGTGTTTTCGGACCTGCTGTGAAATATTGGATACGCTTTGTCCAAGTAAGAATCGGCACGTGTCAGGCGAACAGCCGTCCAGGAATGGGCCAATGGAGAAACCTCAAGGAAGAATCCAACTTGTAATTGTGCTGGACATTGTCGCAAGGTATACTGGGAAGACTAACCGATTGCTCTCTGTACCTGGTCACACTGAGTTTCTGCCTCTTTGGCTGAGGACTACTAGATTCACTCATCCTGTCTGTCAATGTCGCCAGAATCCAATGGTGTCGCAGCTGAATGGCAAGATTGAGGTAGTCAATTTAGGCAGCCAGGCGAAGGAGCAGCGCATCGAAGAACAGTATCAAACTGAACCTCACCGAGCAATGCGAAGGCCTACCCTTTCGACTAGAGATGTCTGATAATGAAACATAAGGACTGCAAAAGTTTAGCCAAAAGAGACGTTTCTGTGGTAGGAGGGGAGTTGGAGGGATTGTAACAGAGCAAGTGGATTTGACGCCGCCGTCCAAGCTTAGATACCTTGGGATCCATAGATAAGATCTCTTATCATCACGTGGAGATACTGATTTCAAGCCCCAACGGGTCGCTGCTCCCTTAGAATGCGGAGACCGGGACCCGAGAGCTTCAGCCATGGCCCGAGCCGTTGATCGGACCTGATCAATCAGCTCACCTACTTCTTTACACAGTAGAATAATGTACGAATATGTACGCTTGTCAAGTGGCTAGCAAATATCGATTCAGCGCTATCTTATATCAGTATGATTACAGACTTTGTGAGTTCAGACAATCGTACGTCAGCTATTAAAAAAAAAGAACACCCTTGTCACTCCGCAGTTTTGCGGCGTAGTCGCCCTGATTCCTCTCCCATACCATAATTACAGTCTTATCATACCGACGATAAATATCATCACGATGTCGCGTCTCGTATCTCGCCCCTCACTTCTTCCCCTACTTCCAGTCCTCACGTCAACAGCGTCTGTTACCTTCTGCGCGACGGAATATTGGACGCTTCTGCCTTTCCTCAAGCCATCAATTCCAGCTTCATCACTTGGTCCCTTCTTCGATTCTTACTTTTATCTTACGATTCCGGGCTGGGCAGGATTTGGACTCACATCTGCTTTGTCCGGATTTCTGGTCTTTAAGAACAGTTCACCCGCGAGCGGAGCCAGGTTCTTCTATGGCTGGGGTACACTCTTTGCGTTGGGACACTATGCTTTTGGTCCTGCTGTTAGTACTCTCTCAAGCATGTGGAGAACCATGGCTGATGATCTGATCAGGTATCAAGACTGATTGGGAATATGGTCAAGGGGCCACAGAAAGATGCAAAAGGGGAGCTGAAGACCTGGTTGAAAGTCCACACTGCGAGGACACTGTTGGTGGATCTTCCTGCTATGATCTGTTTCCTTGGAGGGTTCCTACATTTAAAGCCAGCCCTTTGATCAAACCAAGCTAGCTCCCCCTAGCTATTGATGTTCTCGCCGGGACACTATGTTAGTACATTATTGCACGGAAGTACTGAGTTTTCCACGAAGGAAAGTCCGCAAGGACTTGTGTCCTTTCAATAAACAGAGAATCAGGGTATGAAGACGCAAGTCGATCTTATATTGAAAGATAATGCCATTCGCGTGATCGAAAGTGTTGTCAGATATTCGTATCTCATTTATACAAGTAAATTTACAACCCAAAAGCGTTTGAGACATGCCATCACCACCGAAGGCAAACGCAATAATTACCAGTCCTTGATGCCTTCCTCTGATAACACATGCGTATCGCCACTCGCCGCAGCCCTAGCATTACTTATCTCCCACTCGAACTCCTTTAGTGCTCTGAGTTCACTTCCGACAAACAGTCCACCGATCAGACCATCTACAACTCCAGCGCTCAAGCCAAAGGTGCTCAACAGCATCAGTATGAAGGCAACAAAATTCTTTGGGCTCCACCAGACTGCAACTAAACAACCTATGCTAACTACAAGCCAACTTCCGAAATGGTAGAGGCGATATCGTCGTTGTTTTGACTCTCGGGCTCGATACTTGGTAATCATAGCAAGTATCTCGTCGTATGTCTGGAGTGGCAGATACTGTGGGGTGGTGTACTTGAATTGCTCGTTGACGGCTTTGAATTCACTCGAAGTTGGGGAAGATAAATAAGTCCCATTTTGAAGAGCAGTTTCCTCGTCTCGCTTAGCAGTTTCCGGTTCAACAGCACGGGAATGTAAGAGTGTCGTTTCCACGGAAAAATGATCACTCAGCGAACACTGTAAGTGTGGATGCCGAGACAACATTCCAACTTTAGCAGTCTTGATAATCCACCCGCCTGCTCCAGGATCCGCGGGATTGTAAGTTGTGTTGGCAAATATATAGTCTAAACGTTTAGCCCTAGGATCGATTCTGTCGGCAGGGACCTCAATAGAGGGTCGATTAGGACCTAGTAGCTTTCGTTGAGACTTTTTCCAGCGCCATGTGTTGTAAACGCTGTCGCAGGTTGCTCCATTTTCAGTTATGTTAAATCCAGCCGTAGGTATTGGTCGTCGCCGTGCTTTCTCCACGGCATCCCGTGCCGCTCCAAGTGACGAGTCTGGATGAAGCAGGAGCCAGACATCGCGTACTGGAGAGTGGGTGCTAATGAGGCGATGGGCGAGCGATAAAGGTATCATATTGAAGTCCCCAAGCGCAAGGACGAGGTGCCCTCGTTCTGAAGCTCCACGAATAAGCTTAGCTATCTCCCATGCTTGTGCAGTTCGGTGACATATGTATGAGTCGTTTGGTTCGGCTTCGTAAGGGGCGTGAAGCTATACATGTTAATATGTGGACGGTAGGCGCTGACTAGGGAAGACTAGACTCACATGCGTAGTAAAAACTTCAACGACATCCTTCAAATTTGGACCGTATCGGATTCTCGCACAGGCGACACCCTTCCCAACAAACCAATCGCCTCGGAAAAACGCTGTTGGTCTTCCATTGAGCGGATATCGGAACATCGAACTCTCTTCTATTGGCCATTTCGACAAGATTGCAAGTCCGCCTCCAAATATGCCGCTGTGATAGAATTTCCCGTACGGTAGGATATGTTTAGTTTCTTTTCGGATACTTTGATAGTCATGCTGCGTCCAACACTCTTGTAAACCAACAATATGTGGTACTGGATCTGCGACTGCAATGCGTTTGCCAATTTCTTCCAATCGCTGGCATCGAAACTTGGCCAAGTATTTCAAGCCCCAGCAGTTCAACGTAATGACGTTGAGTTCCGACACATTTGGGGCATTTGACTCCATCGTAGGTAGCGAGGTCGTGGCCTCATCAACGCTCGTTCCTATTAAGGGAAAGGAGAAACTGGAGAAAGCTCAGGAAGAGAAGCCGTCGGTCCAGAGCTATATCGAGAGGTTAGTACCAAGGCTATGTATCAACATGGTCGCAATAGCATGATTCCCATAGGAGGCCTTGAATGTCCTGTTATATAGTGCAATCGAGTGTGCGTGTAGAGATGATGGCATTCGCATAACGTTCATTCTGTTTTAGTCGAAATCCGCTCAGGGACAAGGGTAGAAGCCACATCCACTATTGCTAGGGTAGAGCTTGGACCCCTAACCTTAAATCAAGCGCCACAAGCGCCTAGCAACTGTCAATAAACGCGTCTCTGCAGCGCGTGGGGATGATACATCGTAATTGTGCAACTCACAAACTCACAAACCCTCCATCGCCACATCACAATGTCTGACTACGACGATTCAGCCGATGGTACTCCAATCCATAATCGACGGCGATCACCTAAAAGGCGCCGAATATACGACGATAGTGACAACTCAACCCCTCGGTATAGCTCGCCGGACGAGCTTGCAGACGATAGAACTTATCGATCTGCGAAGTTGAAGCACCGTCGTGCTTCAGGAGATCGTCGCCGGTCGCGCACTTCAGACCGGAGCGAGGACGAACTCGGGGCAACATATCGAGAACACAGCAGAAGTCGGTCATCCAGTCGGGCAGATACGCCTCGCTCGTCACACTCGCGCTCTCCTCTCGACCCTCCTTCCCCGCCCCAGTACAAGCCGTTGAAGCTGAACTACAAGCAGAAGTTCATCCTCAGAGGGCATCGCAAAGGTGTGGCACAGGTGCGCTTTTCGCCAGATGGCCGGTGGATTGCAAGCTGTTCTGCGGATGGCACAATAAAAATCTGGGATGCTGCTACGGGGAAACACATGAGAACCTTAGAAGGTCATTTGGCAGGCGTATCCACAATTGCTTGGAGCCCAGACTCGAACACCATTGCATCTGGGTCTGATGATAAGGCCATACGACTGTGGCATAGAGCCACAGGAAAGCCATATCCTGCGCCCTTGCTCGGACACCACAACTACGTCTACTCTCTTGCATTCTCGCCGAAAGGAAACATGCTGGTCAGTGGGAGTTACGATGAGGCTGTTTTCCTGTGGGATCTGCGAGCAAGAGCGCAAATGAGAAGTCTTCCAGCTCATTCAGACCCAGTTGGCGGGGTCGATTTCATCCGAGATGGTACGCTGGTTTGTAGTTGTTCCACGGATGGCCTAGTGTAAGTATCAAACCCTCAATTATATTTTGCAGACTTTGCTGATACGAGAGCCACAGACGCGTCTGGGATACGGCTACAGGACAATGTCTCCGAACGCTCGTCCACGAGGACAACGAATCGGTCACCCAAGTACGATTCTCTCCTAACGGCCGATACATTCTCGCATCCACACTTGACTCCTGCATACGACTTTGGGATTACGTTTCAGGTCAATGCAAGAAAACATACCAAGGTCATGTCAACACCAAATACTCCCTAGGTGGTGCATTTGGGGTAAGGGGCACAGAGGGTTTTATCGTCTCCGGAAGCGAAGATGGAAACATCTTGTTTTGGGACGCACAAAACAAAAACGTCGTACAACGGGCCAGCGGTCACGAAGGCGTGGTTCTCTGGGTTGATACGTGTCCAGGGGAGACTGGAACAATAGCGAGTGGGGGTTTGGACGGGACCGTGCGAATCTGGGTCGATGTGGACGACCAGGAAACAATTGGCGGCTTGAAACTAGAGGACGAAGCTATTATGAATAACGGATACGTTCACGATGGTCACGAAAATGATATGAACGAGGTCATTGACGAGGTCAAACTGGAACACAGCGCATATGCCTTTGAAAATGATACCCCCCAGGATGATATGAGTGTCGATGGCCAGCGAAGTTCGGACAAGGGACCAAGTTCAGATGATAGGATGGAGGAATGAAAAGATTGAGAATAGCCACGAAAATCCTTTCAACAGCAGACGACCAAACGAGATGGGCACAATTACCTTTCGAACATTACTTGTGAGGTCGATATCAAACATCATATCACTCATGTCTAAACCGGAAGATTACATTCCGGCTCGCTTTCCGGCATATTTTCAGGGACAATCCTTCGTAAAGTCCCACGTTGAGTGAGGACTTCAAGGTCGTGCGCAAATGCTTCATACATCTTGGCGCGTTACTAGATTACGAAGCGAGCAAGCGCTCCCGCATGCATATGTGGGCTGTGGAACGCAGAACGTCGACCAAGTGATGGTCAGCTCCCAGCACAAACAACATATGAGTTTCTGGAAGCCATTGAACTACCCCAGTGCCAGAATACATGAAAGAGCTGCGCCTGATATGCAAAATACGTTTTCAGACTCGTTTTCGCCCTTGGCTAGCAAAGTCAAAGATTTTCTCGCCTTGCCTCAACGTCTATCAAGCACAACTTACGAGTATGCGATAATGTCTTACAGATATTTACTCCATTCTCTCACATGTTTACTATCTTTGAGTGCACTCTCACTCACAGCACCTTCAGTATACTCCACGGAGGCTGAGATCGGTTTCGATGCACTACAAACTTTCTATAACTCCTCGAGCGGACTTTGGTCAACAACAAATTGGTGGAATAGTGCCAACTGTCTGACCACAACTGGGAGCCTAGCGGCGATAGACCCCAAAGTCCTACCTATGGCACAGAGTGTATTTTCAAATACGTACGCCGAAGCACAAAAATATAATCTTCAAATGCAAAAGATCATTACTTCATCATACAACATAGAAACGATCTCTACTCCTCCATCGCTGGCTAGTCTCAGTTTATTGGCGGCGACCAATCCCAGAGGCTTTCTTAACGGATACTATGATGACGAAGGCTGGTGGGCTTTAGGATGGATCCAGGCCTACGACGTGAGTAAAAACCAACAGTACCTAGATACAGCTGTCGACATCTTCAATGACATGGCTATTGGAGCTACAACACCCTGCGGACAACAGCCCATCTGGTGGGATAAAAACAACACTTATGTAAATGCCATCGCCAATGAACTTTATCTCTCGGTTGCCTCTCACCTCGCGACCCGTATTCCAGACAACCGGACTTACGTCAACACAGCTGAAAAGCAATGGTCCTGGTTTCAATCAAGCGGCATGATCAACGCTGCGAACACCATCAATGACGGGCTCTGTACGTCAACATGCAAGAATAACAATGGAACTGTCTGGTCATACAATCAAGGTGTCATCCTTGGCGCGTTGACCGAGCTTTCAAAAGCAACCGGAGATACATCACTCCTCGATGCCGCAACTAAGATTGCTACAGCAGCAATCGCCGCTCTATCCGATAATAACGGCATCCTCCACGATATTTGTGAGCCGAACTGTGGAGTAGACGGTGGCCAGTTTAAAGGGATCTTCATGCGAAATCTGCAAATCCTCCACAAGGAAGCGCCGGATGAAAGTTTTAAGAAGTTCATCGGCGCGAACGCAGCGAGCATATGGCAATATAATCGGGACAGCAGTAATCTATTGAGTGTTGTTTGGAGTGGCCCTTACGTAGCGCCAGCTAATGCGAGTACGCAAAGCTCGGCGCTCGACGCCCTGGTCGCAGCGCAAGCTCTCGGTGTCTTGCCTAGCGACGGGGTAGCTATTGCGAGTTAGTTGAGGAATACTTGGATCTTTGAGCTTTACGCGAGACTTGTGGGTTGTTGGATCAGGCGTTCGAGGAAGACTAGACGCAATGAATCAAGGCATTTTCAAGGCGCATATTGATCATTAGAGCAAGGGATAAATGATCTACCGAGATACTAATAGAATATTAATTAAAAACTTGTTAAATCTGCTCTTGGCATCTTCGCGTGTGTGATCAAATGGGTGAAACTTTTGTGAGCCGACAACATCTCGAAGTCCATTGTCTCTGACTTTGTGTATTACCACGATAGCTACACGCGGTGAGTACTGTTCCGCACGTTCGGTTTGTCAGTATGTAATACCCTCCTGTCAACCGCCGCGTGTATTCCACGCCTGGTTCGTCGTGCGATGATTCTGCTCCCGTGTGTCGAACAGATCTCGTATAACTTCCGGGTACGAGCTGCGTTCCGTAGCGGCCTGTTGTGCGACGGTAGCTCGGGTAGTACATGGCTTCTTCGCTTGATACGTTCTCACGACTGACACAATATATGTCTGGACTTGTGGTCTCGCTCGCGATGTTCCACAGCGCAAATTATAATGTTTGCACTGTGGTACCATCTTCCACGTCTGTGCCTACTGATCAACAAGAAGACCCGTAGTTTGCTCTCGGAGAAGTACGTGGAGACAGACAAGGAAAAGTAAAATCGTCAGCGTGACCTAAATAAAGAACTGTTTGCTGTTGGAAAGGTGCATATAACACGGAGAATCCGTCCTTGAGCATACAGTGTTTGTGAGGTGCGCGTGCGGGAAGTATAGATGTCTCTTGAGCTACGTGGGATAAAGATAGCAGTACGGAAGGCAAAGCCAGAATTGCTTGTCTCTATCGACGGGTATCTAGACTTCAGAAGCGCAAGGGACTCTCCTGAGGAGTTTCAGCTCAGTCTATTATGACATTCCAAGTACATTAAGCTTCGGAGATTGCGAGATGGTTCGATGTACAAGCGATTGAATCAAGCTTGAACTTTTTGACTCACTAGAAGGAAGACTTTGGTTTTACAAGGCTGACACTATACACTTCTTGATTTCAACATTCAAAGATTGTTGAGCCTTGCTGATTATAGGTGTCAGGTATGTATTGAATATGAGATTGAAAGTGAACCTGGAAGTATCGCACAGATTCGTCCACCATTATGTCGAGAGACAGCTATACACAAACCATTGCGAATAGTCATATATGTCAAGACTTTCTCGAGGCTTTATAGAGAGACAGGATGTTGCCTTGTTCCATATCCAGCCGTTCAGGGCAAGGCATCATCGGATTGCTCCAAGACGATTTCCTCTGCTCACTTGCTCGCATGTGTTGCTTATCGTTTGACATTATCGCAGTATCATTGCAGGATGTCCATCGCTTGATACGCCTAACATCTTCCTGATACGATGCTCGCTGAGACTGAGCCGCTGGAATTGACGCCAAAGGGGGGAGAACTTCAGCAGCCTGATTTCAGGCTGCTGAGTCTCGTATGAGGGCGGGCAGATTACTCCACTCGAAAGAAAAAGTGAGACTAGAGAATTGAGGCATCGAAAACTTGGAGAGGTACAGAAGTAATAAACCATTCTGCTGCAGATGAAGTGAGTTCCAATTGGGGCTCCAAGTGTTTGGAATGAGTTGTATATGTCAGTAAATACGTTTACTATTAAAATGAGTATATGGAGGGTAAAATTCATGAATCCACAGGAGGCCTCGGTCGTCAGGAGTTAGCCTCGAAGAAAAATCCCAGTATCAGCGTATGAGCGATCGATGATTGTCTAGAGTCGTGGTTTCTGCTTCCATAACCTGTTGAGCATTCTGTACAGTATCTATACGTTGCAACTTGAGGTCTTCCGAGTCGACCTTTTGCTCCTCAGGATGCTTGTCTGCGAAAAGGTCCTTGATTGTTCCATCTCCTGTCGCTGCTGAATACACAGCAAAACTAGTTGCGAACTCCCGGTGCGCCCCAATCTGTATAGCATCAAGTAAGAGGACTGCGTAATTCTGACAATTGTTACTGATCAGATTGTACGCTGGTCGCTTCTCTCTCATGTTGTGGATGACCATTTCCGCTATGTGTGAGAGAAGCGTCAGACTAGTGATGCGAAATGATACTGTTAAGCACCGTACTGACCTGCTTGCCGCAGCGCCTCGTCTGTGAATCTCGTCTTCCCAACATCAAACGTATGCCACTGCGCTCGATCAATCTTCTCATTGATATAGATGACATCGAGTTGCTCATCCATCCAAAGTTCATGAGCATAGTCACCAACCAGGACAGCCCAGTGCTGCGTTGGATCCGGAAACTTCCCGATATTCTTTGTGATTAGACCTCCCAGACCAGACTTGTCGGCCAATACGCCCATTCCTGGCACTGGATGCCATCCTATTTCAACTTGCCTGAGTTCCCCATCGACGGACGCTTCACCTGGAGGTATCACATTTGGCTGCGCGCCAAATCCAAGCGAATGTTGAAGTGCTAGTTTACCCTTGAGAAGCTCCTCTTTGCTCAGCGCTTTGCCCTTTGACCAACCATCGTGCCTAAGGGAAGTGAGTATGGCGAGTGCTCTTAGAGGCAAAGCAAAGCACCTACAGAAATAAGCTGAATTTTGAGCGTTTGCTGATATGCTCCGGCTCGGTTGGAATATCCCCAGATTCGGACATCTCCTGTATGGACGGTACCTACTCCCGTAAAACAGCTAGCTGGACCCTGCCAAGTTAGGGTGATTGAAAGTCTTGTAAACACCGATATGGGTGGTATCGCCAGGGATTGTTGACAGCTATAATCTATGATAGACGACACTTGTCCGCTGGTGTGAACTCTGTGCTTCCCACGCGCAAAATATCTGATGATTGATAATTTGATGCAGCTGAGGTTGGTCCAGAGCTACCTAGGGATAGGTATGGTCGGTCCAATAAAGATGCTTGGCGCCCCACCTTTCTATTGTTTTGTTGCACATCGGTCGGAAGCACCGAATCTGTACCAAAACAACCTGCTCACATGCCCAGTTACTCACCCGGAAATCTTAGGAATACTACTGGATTGACGGGAATCTATGCGCTAAAGGCTCTACGTAAGCAAGCCATCGGGTCGGCGTTCCCTGCCCTATCTCAGCAGTGACATCGCACCTTCATCTCGAAGAACCTCATCTATTGTGTGCTCTTGTTGCGTAGTAGCTCAAAGCAACGATTGCTGGTTAGGACTTCACACATGTCAATGCTTGCGTTATTCAGATTCCTTTACTCGCAAGAGCAGCTTCGCTTATAGGAATGAGCCTAACTACATCACCATGATCTGGAAAGTGGATAGGATGTGATGCTGTCTCGAGCCGCCCGCAGGTCTAATATTGATCTTTGGTCGCCATCGTTGAAGGCAGACAACATGCGACAAAATTCTACTGCACCTTGACCAATGCTACTCAAGTTCAACAACTCGCCTTAACGTCGAGCGATTTCTCTCCCATCCCAATAGTTCAAGGCCCAATAGACCCAGATCATAGCTCTCCTTCTCCAGCTCCTCGCCCATCCAAGATTGCCACTCCTCCACGCCAGCGAAGCGCTCACACCAGTCCAGTCGTTCTTTCCCTCGACAACTCCGTCGCCTCTTCCAATATACGCGACTAGTGCTTTCTGCTCATAATGGAAAGGCTTCGTTTTATCCTGTATAGTTTTCCGAGATGGCGATATGGTTGAATACGCGAGAAGGTGATTTGAGAGCCATTTTGCTTTTTGTACTGCTACTTCTGCTGTAGTAGGCAATTCGGACCCAAGGATATCTGCTGCGTCGCCTATAGCATAGAAATCCGGAATTGGCTCTGATTTTTCGTCGTTCTCCTTCTGTTCCTTCGTCGGTGATTGCATCACCCGGAGATACTGGTCGGTAAGTAGTCTCGTCATGGCCCCTTCACTTTTCCGAACTTCCAGAATCTCTACGAGGTCGCAAGCTTTATTTCCAGCAGCCCAAATGCACACCCCAAATCCTACATTTCCATCTTCTTTGATCTTAATGATACCCTTCTCAAACCCTTCGATTTTGCGACCCATGCGAATCTTGACGTCTCTTCTCTTAAAATTTTCCATGGCATATTGGCTAAGCTTTTCCCCGAACGGCCCCAGCAATCTATCCGCAAGATCATAAATACTGACCGTGACATAGTCTTGCAGATATGGGTAAACTCTGCTCAGATGGCTATGTACCAATTCGTCCAATTCGGCTGCTAATTCCACACCTGTTGGGCCTCCCCCTACGATGGCGAAGTGTAGAAGATCTTTCTTCTGCCTCTCTGTGCAAGTAGGCAGGGAAGCGAGCTCAAAGCAATCCAACATTCGTTCGCGAAGTTTCGTAGCGTCTGAGACCGACTTCATCGTATAACAGTGCTCCATCACGCCAGGAGTTCCAAACGTATTCGTTTCGCTGCCAGGCGCAAAGACTAACTTATCATACGCAACATCAAAGTCACCGGCTTCGATACCATCGTTGGTAGGCCGTCTTGCATCGCCATTCGAGCCTATCGCCGGCATACATCTAACGGTCTTCGCATCGACATCGATAGACTGAACATGGACTTGGTATTTCTGGACGTTTGGAGAGAGTGAGAGGCGTCGAACTGGTTCTTCTGCGATTCGAAAATCAAAAATGGAACATGCTGCTGAGGCGAGCAGAGGTGTGAGTGCCATTGTTCGATGAGGCGAAAGAACTATTATGTTGTGAGTGTTGTTGAATTCGGAAGAGGATTTGCCGAGCTCTTGGGTAAGAGTCCACCCTGCCCATCCTGTGCCTACGATGACAAGAGTTGGCTTGGAAGAGTCCCTGTTTAAGTTCTCCATCACAGATGTCTGTGATTTCTTAGAGTTGGAGGGATTTGTTGACGCAGAGGTGGATTTCCGCCTTCTCAAGGGTGTGTTTGCTTGACTGCGTGTTGTAGGTGCCATTGCTAAAACTGGTAATATGGTGAGTCGTCTAGATATTCCGTAAAGTCGAATTCCAGGCCCACCCGAGGTTTTTACCCTGTCGAATCTGTTCTGGCGGAGAAGGAACGATCTTGACTGCGCAATCAGTGGGTACAGCCTTGAGGCCAAGGGTGATGATTCTTGAACACTGGTTCTCGAGCAACGCTGCAAGATAAAACTGCACTTCATTACAATTCAAAAATTACAAGTATGAATCTGTACGGTGCGAATGATAGTGAAATTTAACAACAAAGAGGAAACGGGAAGTTGGGCAATGTTACCCTGGTACTCACTCGGTCTCATAAGTATTGACGGCATCGAAGTTTTTAGCTCGTTGATGGCTGACTTCAGCCAGGAACGTCGTTAGATCCAGGAACAGAGTCATGTGCCCTTATCTACTTCTAGCGCCCGGAGGTAACTCGTCCTCTCGGCTTTCAATGCCACTTGGCAATCGTTTTTCGACCCTTTTGGAGAATATTAGTTTTCCAGCTACAAATTGTGTAGTAGGTGACGTCGACAATACCATTAGCGGGTATACTTTTCAGCCGGTAATTATCCGACAATTGCTGGACGTTTGTGCTAATGCTCGAGGACATAGTTAAGCAATTATTGATCGTAGGTAAGTGGTATGCAGTCAATGGAGCAACCAGAAATACAAGTTGGGCATGACAGATTTGTCCCATTGCGAAAGTGACTTTGAAGTCATGTTTACCCAAGCTGCCTGGGAGTAATCGTGCGACACAAGAAATTTCTATTGTTTGTACAAACATGCATACCTGATATGTCCCAAGTCTTGCCTCATTTCCCCTTTTTGACCCATCCCTCAGCGGCTTCTCGTCCTGCACTGACTTTATCATCCACAATCGTGACAGCTTGCTGTGTGTGGATTCTGGCCATTCTCCAAGCCTTCTCAATTCCCTCTCTCGTCCGGATATGTCCATCTGCAATCACCGGGAACTTCTGCTCATATTTCCATAATAGATCCGAGACATTTCTCATCGTTACCGGCAAGACTACCCATCCTGCTCCGATTCCAACTGCCAGTGGTACCGCGGCTCTCAACACAATGTTGCGATTTTTCGATACGATGCTTCCGGTCATAGCTGCAACTAACACGTATATAGATCCTGGCATGAGCTTCTCCCCAGACCGTGGCGAAGGTGCCAATGAGGCAACTGTGCTTGTAAAGCTCTGTTCCAGATCAAGCGCCGAGTCCATAACCTCGTTGACCTTGTTCTCAGCTGCCACGACGTGGGCGTAAATAAACATACGTGTCTTCCCTATTTGTACAGCGAGGCGATCGGTTGGCGTAGGTGACGTGGATGTTGACTTGGTTGGCGTTGTAATTGCGCTCGAGGGAGGGTTTACTTTGGCAGGAGGGGTTGGGTCAGTTTCGAGGTCATCGTAGATGGATTTCCGGGTCTTTGTAGATCTTTAGAAAGCAACTTTGAACGTCTAATACTAAACACATACCTCTGGTAGCTTTGGGGACTCTGCGTGGAGAGTTGTCCTTGGGAAAAGAGCTACCCCGGCTGCGACGACGGCTCCAGTGGCTGCAGGCGCAAAACGCTGAGAACGTTAGTAAAAGATGGTCAATTGATGTCTACGATATACATACCTGCCGCATGAACAGTCTTGAAGCCATGGCTCGACGATGTTGAAGCTCAATCGGATTGGGGTTGAGGCTTGAAATCGCTGTTGAGCTTCTGATCGTCGTCGCGTGAGTTTATGCGAAGGTGCATAACTTACCTAATCACGCAGACATAAAATAATGCGACCTGAGGTCATGTCTTGTCGACAATTATCTACCACTTCGTAGTCGCATAGACTCTTTCGCGCCATTCTTTCTTTATATCACCTGCGCGATCGACTCTGACTGGAGATGTTGAAGAAGTCCTCTTCACTCCCATGGATATGCGCAAGATGTGTCAGTCGAAAGCGATCTATACGCCGGCTTCATTCAACCAACGCGACTGCGAATGCCTTAAATCGTGACGATACACAGCTGCCTCTCGATATTGCTCAGCGAAAGGAAGGTTCTTTCGGCGTAAAATTCCCCGCTACTCGACATGATGATAAGATATTACGCCAGATTTTCGACTCATCAGATTTCTGGAAAGAGTTCTCCCAGCATTCGAAAGCATCATATGGGGGTCAGAATGGCGGACTATTTAGAAACAAGTACTTGACGGACCCTGAAGGATTTGAAGAATTCACCAATGTCAGTCTGAAGAAGGCAAAGGAAATTGTTAGGAAGGTGGTGGCTTCTGAATGGACGGATGAATACCATGGAATTGTGCGACAATTGGACAGGTTGAGCGATCTGCTTTGTAGAGTTATAGACCTCTCAGACTTTGTGCGAGCTACTCATCCGAACCCACGAATACAAGCTGCTGCTACAAGAGCCCATTCCAAGATGTACGAATACATGAACGTTCTGAATGCTACTCCGGGTTTGGCTGAAGCATTGGAGGTTGCTACGAAGTATCACTCGGCACATTGGGGAGAGCAAGAAAATGTTGTGGCCCAGATTCTGACGAAAGACTTTTCAAAATCGGCAATCGATCTTTCGAGCGCGGCTCAACAACGTTTCGTATCCATTTCTCAGGAGATCAACAACGTTGGATCGAGTTTTGCAGAGTCTATGACACCGGCTAAAAACTACCTGATCTTCAAGAAAAGCCAATTAGATGGTGCAGATCCGATGCTCATCCAGCAATACAGCAGGTGGGGATCAGTCTCATTACCGGCGGTGGGCATGGCTTCCACCATGGCCTTACGAACAGTCAAAGACCCAGAAATCCGAAGAGAGATCTTTATGGCGAGTCGAACGGCTTCTCAATCGACCATCAAGAAGCTGCAGACCTTGCTGAAGAAACGAGGTGAGCTTGCAAAGCTTGTTGGCTATAAAAGTTATGTCCACATGGCTCTTCAAGACAAGATGCTTGAGACGCCATCTAATGTGCACGATTTCTTATCTAAATTGTCTACTGAAAACAAAGGAGCAGTGACTTTGCAGCTTGAAAAATTGAGGGCGCTAAAGACTCGAGAAGCCCACACTGGCGATGTCAGTGATTCAAACATCCAGCCCTGGGATAAAGAGTTCTATATGACCCAGAAACTTCAATCAATCCATTCGAAGCAAAGGAGACCAGATTTTCTATCATCTTACTTCTCCCTTGGCACTGTGATGCAAGGACTCTCAAGATTGTTTTCACGCTTATATGGTGTACGGCTTGTACCGCATGAGTGTACTCGAGGAGAGACATGGAATCCAGATGTTCGTCGACTTGATGTAGTGTCGGAGACTGAAGGACTCGTTGCTGTCTTGTATTGCGACCTATTCGCCCGGCCTGGGAAATCTCCAAATCCAGCGCATTTCACTCTACGATGTTCGCGATTTATTAGCGATCAAGAGATTGACGAGTCTCGCTCTGCGACTGCGCCTATCTTCAATTCCCCGGCGGAAGCCTCTAACGATGGCATGGCTTATTCGACGGAAGGTAGAACGGATGGTATCATGCAACTTCCGACGATTGCTTTGATCTGCGACTTTGCTGTGACCAACTCGAATAAGCCGGCGTTGCTAAACTTTAGTGAGGTGACAACATTATTCCACGAGATGGGACATGCTGTTCACTCCGTTCTTGGTCGTACAGACTTTCAAAATATCTCGGGAACTAGGGTTGCCACTGACTTTGCAGAATTACCCTCGATATTGATGGAGCACTTTGCAGCTGATGAACACGTCTTGTCCTTATTTGCGCGACATTATGAAACCGACGAGGCTCTTCCATATGAAATGATCACTGAACAATTAGCATTCGAGAAGAAATTTGAGTCTTTCGACGTGGACAACCAGATCATGCTTTCTTTACTCGACCAGTCAGTCCACTCTTCTGCTGCACTTGAGCCATCCTTCGACAGCACCTACATTTACCGCACTCTACAATCAACGTATTCCGTTCTCCCGGCAGATCCACCGGGTTCCAGTTATCCGGGCTTCTTCGGCCATTTGTTTGGTTATGGTGGAACTTATTACAGTTATCTTTTCGACCGTGTGCTCGCTCGACGAATATGGCATACGGTTTTCAAATCTGGAGCTGAGTCAGGCGCGATAGATGGGATCCATGGTGAGAAATTCAAATCTCAAGTCCTGAAATGGGGCGGTGGTAGAGATCCATGGGAGTGTTTAGAAGGGGCACTAGGAGATGAAAGACTCGGGGATCCTGATATACGTGCACGGCTCGTTGGTAATTGGGGCCTTGGAGGTGTTAGCCGGGGCGACAAACAAGTCTTGTCCTGAAGATTCAACTACGGTACGTTATAAGGAACTTGTAGGAGGGGAGGCGCATACCCAGTGTATATCATGTAACACGGTCTCATACCAACATGTAAGAAAACATTCAAGATAATTGTCCCAGGGGCAAATCAGTGTTGAGAAGCATTTTGGATTTACAAGGTTAGAAGTCCTTTGCGACAGTAAGAACATCGTGCTTCTTTCGTACTAGGTCTAAAGAAGAAAATTACAGACGTTCGGCAACTACTTACTACATCTTTAAATGTTTTGTTGTTTCGTCATCCTCACTGCCATCGATTCGGGAACTCCAACCATAGATTTGAAGCCCTGGAACATAAGGGGGCCGGAGCACGTGACGATAGCGCACCCCTCCATTAGCGTGCCCCACACAAACTTTCTGTCCCTCCATCAACATTATTATGACTCGAAACTCGCGGATGATCCATCACCATCTTATCCTACAGCAGGAAAATCGCATTCGCGCGGCGAAAAGATACCCTCGAACTAAATCTTGAGTCCGTCTCCTTCTTCTGCTCAGTTGACTTCGTTCTTGACGTTGCAAACGGGTTATAATTAGAACAACAGACGCCCACCTCATTTATATACCCCAAGACCGTCAACATGTCTCTCTCGCCGGAAGAAACGATTACGCTGATCAAGGCCAACCTTGCGGAGGTCCTCAATTCCGAGATCATCGACAAGGTCATATTAGAAGAAAAGAGGCCCCTCAAGGTTTACTGGGGAACTGCACCAACGGGAAAGCCTCACTGCGGATACTTCGTACCAATGATGAAGATCGCAGAACTTCTTGCTGCAGGTTGTGAAGTCAAAGTCCTCCTCGCAGACATACATGGGTTCCTCGATACGGTTACTGTGCCATTCGAGCAAGTCACTTACCGAGCAAAATACTACGAATTCGTCATTAAGAGCTTATTGAATGCTGTAGGTGTGGACCTCAGCAAGCTCATCTTCGTTCTAGGTTCGAGCTACCAGGAGTCTCAGAAGTATACAAGGGATAGGTTTATATTGGATAGGGATACACGTTCGTCAACGGCTCTGAAGGCGGGATCCGAAGTGGTTAAGGCAGATGGAGATCCTCGACTCGGAGGGTTACAATACCCTGGAATGCAAGCCCTCGATGAAGAGTACCTCGGTGTGGATGCACAGTTCGGTGGTTTGGATCAGCGCAAGATATTCACATTCGCGATCGAAAACCTTGGCACATTAGGATACAAAACAAGAGCTCATCTAATGAATGCAATGGTGCCTGGTTTGGGAGAGGCTGTCAAGATGAGCGCAAGCAACGCTGATTCCAAGATTGACTTACTGGACGGTCCAGATGAGGTCGCCAAGAAGATGAAGAAGGCAAAATGCGAGCCAAAAATTGTGGAGGGCAATGGAGTAGTAGCGTTCGTAGAACACGTGGTGATGAGGGCTCTCAAATTGAAAGGAGCAGGCAGTTTCACAGTCGAGCGACGTGACCAAGAACCTCTCGTCTACGACTCGGTGGAAAAACTCAGAGAGGACTACACCGCGGACATCCTCACGCCACAATTAATCAAAGCCGGTGTCACGAAACACTTGAACGATCTACTTGCTCCAATTCGCGCTGACTTCGCAAAGTCATCTGAGTGGCAAAAGGTCGAACAGACAGCCTACCCTCCACCTCCAGCAAAGGTCAAAAAAGAGAAGAAGGACAAGGGAGATCCGGCGAAGAGAGCTGCTGCAGCTGCTGCGAGAAATATGGAGAAATTAAATGTTAAGGATTCTTGAGATGAGTCCAGCATATGTGCAAGAAAAAGAAATGTAGACAAAAGCGAATACCCAAAATACTGTCATATTTGTTGCGCCATATATGAATTCAGGGGACGGTCTCCGTGACTCTAACCGAAAACCAGAAGAATCGAAGCTTCTCGCAGCATGGCTTATAATATGGCAGCCTCCTGATTGCGAGACGAGTGAACCGATTCCTGTCCTGTCTGTACATTATATCATGGAGCTGTGACTTCTGCTCTGAGCTGAGATCAAGCTCAGCGACGTAGTTCGTGTAGAAACCATTCAAACATCCTACTTCCTGGCATACGATTCTACATTGGACGATAGATAATTCTATTACCGATTTCCCATCTGGCGCAAAAGGACCAGCCGGAAATACAATACCATAGAGCCAGGTCAGCTGATCCAGCTTCAAAAACACTTCACGACCACCATTCAGAGCCATAATCTCCATTCCAAAACTCACTTCACGTACATCTCCAATTTCGTTTCATACCTCATAAATTCATTCGATTCAATGTCTCTTAAAATCATATCTACAAACCCCCTCCACCCCATCATCCCCATCTACTCCAACACCCCCTCCAACGGCAAATTCCTCGAACTCGCCCCCACATACACCGTCTTCGGATACCTTGTAACCACCCAATTCTGCAACACCGGATCCCAATTCGAGATATCCCTCCGCGTGACGCGATACGTGAACGTCTCGCTCTCGTTGGGGTCGAGGATCAGATCGTCAAAGCCGCGAAGGACGATTTTGGGGTCGGTGGGGCCGCCGAGGGAGATGTACTGTGTGATGTGTTAGAAGAGAGAGGATGGGGGGAGAGGAGGGACGGGGCTTACGAGTTGCGGAATTTCGATGCCTTTGACGCCGCCCGTGTTGGTTACGGTTGCGGAGACTGTGTACATCGTATCCCACAGCTGACGATTGCCGCCCGCGGAGCCACCGGCGCCGACGCGTGGCTGGGGACTGCTGTCGTTGTAGCCCTTTGGCCAGTTCTGTGGCTGGCTGGTGAGGACTGGGCCGTCGAGGAAGGAGTAGATGTATTTATACACCCTATGGAACCCAGCCGGGAAGGTGTTAGCTTGGATGTTATAGTCAACTTTACCGAGTGTAGGCGCTGGTTTCGTCATTCCGATCGTAGGCTCGTAGGGGCCCGGGTTGTTCTTGGAGATCTGCAGGTTGGAGTAGGTGAAATTGGTGTAGGAGAGACCGAAGCCGAATTCGTAGGAGGGCTCGATGTTGGCGGCGTCGAAGTGGCGGTAGTCGATGAAGTTCCCTTCGTTGAAGTTTAGTTGGCCGGGGTTGGAGGGGAAGGAGTAGACGACGTCTGTTCCCCAGTCTTCGCGCTTTTTGCCCCATGTGAAGGGGGTTTTGGCGGATGGGGTGCGGACGCCATAGAGGATGTCTGTGATTGCGTTGCCGGATTCTTGTCCTGGGAGACCGGCCCAGAGGATGGCGGTTATGTTGGGGTTGTTCTTCATGTCTTCTACGAGGACGGCGCCGCTGGTGTGAAGTACGACGATGGTGTTCTTGTTCACCGCGGCCACGGCTTTTATCAAGGCGTCACCACCTTGCCATAGGGTCAGATTGTTGCGGTCACCTTGGTTGCCGTCGACTGTGATGTAACCTTCTCCGGAGTCGGCATTGGCAAAGACGATGGCCACGGAAGCGTTGGACGCGGCTTTGGTAATGGCGGAGAAGTCATAGTTATTGCTCACGTTTGCGAACATGCTTCGATCTCTTCCGGCTTGAGCGCGGAGAGCAGTAACAGGTGCAATCAAATACGGAAAATTGGCAGTTCCGGAGCCCCATCCCATCGCCAGAGTACCGACATCACAGCCTCTATCAGGGCATGCATTTGGTCCAGCTGGATTGTCATGAGCGTCTTCGCCGAGGACCGCGACGCTCGTGGGCTTCTTCAAGGGAAGGGCATTCTTGATGTTCTTGAGCAGGACGGTGGATGCACCGCCAATCTCACGAATGAGTCGCGCGTGGTCATCTTGGACATTTACGTGGTAGTTGATTTGTTGGTAGCCTTCTGATGCGATTGGGTGGATGTAGCCATATGTATCAGAGGACCAGGAGTTGAAATTAACGTCTACCCGCGCAGTGTCGCGTCCGACTTTGTAGTATGCCTGCCAAGTTTCGTTAGTTGCAAATTCCATGGAAGTCAAGTACGATCCGCGAAAGCAGAGCCGCATCGGGTAGAATAAGTACTTACGGCCATGATTCGGGTAGCCATGTCGTCGATTCTCCATTGTGGAATTGTTCCATTGATGACAGCTGCTGTGAGATTGCCACCCCAATATGAGTCCGGTTGCGAGAACCCAGTATCTCCAGCCATTGTCATGTCGAGACCTGCGAGAGCAGAGGCAACACCTGTATGTTGAGCCCACCAATCACTGACAACTGGTTCGAGTTAGTAGATTGCTTCGATTGAACCGCGGAAATTGGCATACCAAATCCCTGAAAGTCCAATTCATTCTTAAGTAAGTAATTAAGAGTATAGCTGTTCTGCGAGCCGTAGGAGTTATTGATCTGGTTGTAGGAGCACATCACTGATCCGACGCCAGCACGCACTGCATCTGCGAAAGGCCTGACAGATGTTAGTGTCGTTCGCTACACCGGAAATAATTATACTCACCACAAGTACAATTCATGCATAGTCTTGTCGTCCAAGTTGGCAGAGTAAGCATCAATGCTACCAGACTTATCTCGCTCGTGTTCTTGCTCGTTCATGATGAAGTGCTTGGCATTGGCAATAACGCCAGCATCTTGGATACCCTTGATTGTCTCGCCAATTGCAACACCAGTCAGAACTGGATCAGGACTGAAGCCTAAATTTGATTATCAGCCATCTATTTACGATACTGCGTAGCATTCGAGATTCGATTACCTTCCCAATTTCTGCCAGCTGCTGGAGCACGACCAAGAGGACCAGCAACAGGTCCAAGTTGGACATCGATACCTTTGCCTCGGTGTTCCATTCCCATTGCGTTTCCTCGACTCTTGAAAAGTCTTGTTTGCCATGTTGCTGCGACGTTCATTCCGGAGGGGAAGGCGGACGCGAGATCAGCTATTTTGTGGTCAGGATGCTGGCTTTTCCGAGACATCTGAGTAACATACCGAAACGGATTCCAAGAGGACTGTCTTGCAAACAGAAGCCGCGGAAGTTCAGGCGAGGGATAGATCCGGTATTGCCCACACAAGCTTCACCCTCCCATCTATACAATGAGCAGTCAGTAGAGCTCATTCAAGCTTCAAAACCAGAGACAAAGCTCAACAGAGCTCTCTTAGGACGCGTAAAATTGCAGACAGCTGCAGATAACTGCGCGAAGCTTAGAAAAGTGTACTCACCCAACACCAGTAGTCAAATTGACCTTCTCAAGAAGTGTCAGCTGCTTGACGAAGGCTTGAGCTTTGGCATAAGCATCCTGCCATCCATTGCCGCCTCTCATCCATGGCGAAGGATAGCTAGGAGGAGATTGGGCATTATCAAACTGGGCGTTGGCAGAAGCTGCCAATACCACAACTGAAGTAAGAGCAGAAGTCCACAGCATTTTCTGTGCAAAACAACGCGTCTTTCAAAAAGACGAGGCAAAAGTTAAGGAAGGAACGAGTAGGGAAACTGAAGGGAAGCGGGAAAAGGACTTTCAGGGAACTGGGGCTCGGGACTATATACTCCGTGAATGGAAATCTTAATTGACCACCCGGACATTCACCATGGAGCTATCTCATGTTGCACCCATGACCACAGACTCATACCACATCGTGTCTTTGGCTCATCTCTGCCAACCTCGAGCACCCTGCATGCAGCAGAGCTCTTCGAGTTCGTGCGATCCAGAGGGCAAGCTATCAAACATTCCCCGCCGAGATCAGATGAAGCTCGAGCCAGGATCTGCTCATTTCCGATCCGTTGATGTCACCAAGAAAAGAAAAGTCTGGGGTTCGGGGTCTGGGGTAAGAACATGCAGAAAAACAAGCAGGGGGGTGTGCGATTCTAATGCAATACTGCCAGTCATATCCTCACACACACCAACCAAGAACGTTGACAGCATGGACTATTCGGACCGAGAGACCTATACCAAGATGAGCTTGGGATACAGGAGATGGGACGACTTAGTTCGACGCTCGATGAGGGACAATCGAAGTCAGTTGATGTCGACTAAACTTTTAGTCGAGATGCAGTCGAGCTGCAGGACTGGACATGGGAGTCAATGGGACGAGAGCTCTGATGAGCTACAATTTGCTCGGCTGGAGGCCGAGTGCTGTCCGACCCCTCACCTTGTGCTCTTATACAGCAGAAATACTTCGAAGTAACTGGTATCTTGATGCACACCACCTGCGAAGTACAACATATCCCGAGCGTTCGCACCTTGCAATTGACAGAATTGTACTCTGTATGGTACTCTGTATGGTACTTCGTACGAGGATGGAGAAGTGCTGTCAACGCTGGTGTCGGCGGGAGGTGTTCGTAGTCAGGGGTTGCACGGTGAGCCATCCACACATATCATCACCCCCACAGAGCGGGAGATGATCTTCTCGTCCGGCTATCTGCTGCATGTAGAAGTACTGTACTGTACATGTTGCCTTGGTTGGCACACGAGCTCCGAAAGTAAAATGAGATGGAGCCACCCGAGAGCTGTCTGTACCTGCGTACCTGTCTCTAGCTCACGAGCTGCTTGACTCCAACTTAAACGGAGTCTAGGGAGGTCGTACTAGTAACGTGGTACTTGAAGTAAAAAGAACTTCCGTACGCGGCTTCGGCTAAATAGGGGGGGTGGCAGAAACGTGATGAGAGAATGTTCATTCATATCTCGGCGCGCTTTTCGTGGTTGAATATGAGTGGAAACGCGTTCGCGAAATCAACCAGAAGCGCCGAGGACGATGTACGGAGTGGCGTTCTGGCGCTTTTAAGGTTGCCTTGTGAAGGACCGAGAATGTGCCGCTCCGCAAGCCACAAATGGCTTGTCATCTCACGTGATGCGGGGTAACATCCGAGCCCTTCCCCCTTTTCTGACAACGCGAACTCGGGAGCTTTTGACACCTCAGTGCTAGGATCTATCATGCATCTTGAAGTCTTTGCTTGCCTAGCCACATCAAAGTATGATGGACAGCAAGACAAGACTTCATCATTTCCGCAGCATTCGAATCACCAATCATGTCAACACCCCTTGCCCTCTCTACCTTTCGAAGAAGATTACACTTTCTACACACGATGAAAACACATCCTCGGTTGATTTTTGAGTATATGCTCGCGTCCCGTACATGACTACCAGCAACCTTAGTAAGCATAACCCTTTACATATTCTAGCTCATCCCACCCCTGGACCAATGCCCCTCTATCCTCAAGTACCCCTCAAAAATCTCTTGACATCTCGAACCCACAATTCCACAAATCGGATCATCACACAGCTGTCGTCAACCCACTTGGGTTATGCACTTGATTCTTACTCTGCCCTATCCTAGAGTGGGCCCCTGCCAGACTCCCGAGTGCTAAATAAGTCAGGGGAAATGCCACTGAGATTAGGGCATTTTTAGACGTTTGAGATCTGTTGGCGCTGCGCTTGTTGCCGGAGATAGCTTTAGTTTCTCACGTACAAAATCAAGAGACGAAGCCACGTGCTAGACAGAAAAAAGCAGGTCGGCTTGCGGGTAGATGCCGGTCTAGAAACATAAAGGGATATCTGTCAGGTAGCCGCATAGTTATCGCATTGGACTTGCGCGAAATGCCAAGCAGCCTGCTTCACTTGAAAGATATTTTTCACAGATGTTCTGTGCGTAGTCTTCAATTTACTTGACTTGCTTTGACACAAACTATGGTACATAGCAGAAAATCGTCTTGATGAAAGAGAACCATCTGAGTTCGGACGTACCATACTGTGAAAACCGCCTCGAAAGCATTGGGCGCCTGATCGGTGTCAGCGCGGCTTCCCAAGTTTTCGTGTTGAGCGGTGATATTAGCTGATGGCTATGTAACAAGTGTAATATGCTGCAACTTCAGAGGCTCTCCATGTTCCCTTATCCCCAAGTAATAAAGCACTCTTCTTGGGAGTTTCCCTCGGTGTCTGTTCTTGCATCCTGCGGATCTTGTGGTCGAGAAGCTAAATATGCCTCCTGTTCAATTGTATCCCAACTTTTGCTTGGCTTTCCTCGCAGGGAATCTGGCATCATGAGATTCTCTAAGACTGGCTTAAAAGTCAACTCAAGCTTCTCAAAGTAGTCGTCTTTCTCTTCAGGGCCCTCCTCATCTGTCCCGTCATCAATAGCAAAAAGTTGAATTGTAAAACTGTCCATAACGTTAAGCCGTCTCATATACCTTGTCAATGCAGCATCTTCCCAATTGGCATTATTTAGTTCGTTCTCTGAAATATCCATATAGAGTAAAAGCCTATCCAATTTCATCCGTTCCGAGATCAATTCCAACACCGGTTCATAAATCGCTGATTTTGCATCCAAGCATCCGCAATGAATAGTTATGGGGAGAACCAGATATTTGATGCCAGCGCATGCCAAACGTCGATCCTTGATGAAACATCCTAAATCCAATAAGTTGTAGCTCATGACGTCGACCACAATATGGCTTCTCGACCAGAATTCTGGTGATAATTCTTTTCTGAAAACGGTGCTTACGTTCGAGGCGTTACGTATCCACTTGATCAAGAGATAGGCAATCGTATCCCCAGATTCAGGCTAGCATCCTTCTCTCTCAGGATCTACGGAGATAAAATAACGAGAGGACCGTCCTGGATGCAGAGCATCTCGACGCTTTTCTATACGGTACTCCTTTCGGACTACTGCACGTACCATTTCGTTTCTTCTGGGATTTGAAAAAGCACCGAAATTATCTTCTGTGAGCTCCGCATGACGGATTGAAGTTAGCTTCTTCAAGAAATAGTCATCGATTCCGTCAACGAAACTCGATCCTAGTGAATTGACAAACTACTCAAACTACTTAACTCAACTCAAACTACTTATAACTAGAGTTAAGTTGAGTTGAGTAGTATATTACCTTGAGTAGAGTTGAGTTAAGTAGTGAAAATTAGCTTGAGTAGTTTAAGTAGTTTATACTATAAATAGAATATATACTATATAGAGCTATTATAAGCTATATATCTAAACTGATACTATATAATCAACTCCTAGAGTATATATATAGGGGGTTTCCTCACTTATTCTAGCCGAGAGTACCTCCTTATATCTTTATAATACTTTATCCTCTTCTTTATATATACCCTAACTTTTTAAAGATATTATCTCTTCGAAAGTATCTTTAGATAATCTATTCC